>PTEX01000058.1:2992332-3028594 GCA_003342815.1 Eudromia elegans
AAAAAAAAAAAAAAAAAAAAAAAGAAAAAGGCTGCTGTGAGGTCACAGCTTCTCCTACAAAATTCCTGCAGTGAGTAGAGGTTTGTGGGATGTAAATACATATTCTAACAAGCTCCTAGCCTGGTGCTGCAGGGATGCTGAGTTTATAACTGAATTACATCTGATCCATCTCTGCATTTAATTACCAACATTGATCATTTGGGCTTTTAATAAATGCATTGCTTTAGACTTGGGGGTGGTAAAGGTATTGGGAGAAGTGTTAGGGCTTTAAAAAAATGTAGAGGAGGGATATGACTAGAGGAAAGGAAAAATCAGGAAGGAGATATGAGAAAAGAAAGAGCCAAACCCCTCCTGGGCTGAGGCCAAGCCTCCCCAAAATGCGCACAAACACACACAAGTTCCGGCAATGACAGACTGAAAGAGAAGAACATCTCAGTGAGTAAGGCAGCCCCGCCTAAGAAAATACTGGGTTATTTCCTCAGGGATCTTTGAATGGATTAAATCAGTCTTCACAGAGTATGCTGTCTTGAAAATTGCTTTTTATGGTTTATCCTTACCTCTGTTCTGGACTGAACTAAAACCAGTGCTTTAAACATTGCAGTCATAACAGAAATAGTCTTACATTTCATACCATCATAGGAGCTAATTTAATTTGGAGGCATACCTCTTTAGCATAGCTTTGCATAAATACTTCCAAGCAAGGACTGGCTCCAGGCCTGGGGAACACAGGTAGGACTTCAAACTGCAGGGAAAGGTGAAAACAGGAGAACAGCATTCAAATGAAATAAAATGAAAAAAGGATCTCCGTTATGCTACTGGGATAGTGAAGTATGAATTGCTGCAACCTTGCTATGCCTGCAGCATTGAAGAATAAGTTGTACAAAGGGCAATAAATTTGTTGAGTTTCAACCCATGCACAATACAGCATTTTCTTTTTACTTTTTTTTCTTTTTTTCTGTTACTGTGGAAACAATATTAGTCAAATTAATATGTGTGGAGTTTAGTAAAGAACAGCAGAAATACCTGGCTAAGTATGTGTTTATTAGTGTTCCCTCTGCATGGTTTATAAAATATAAGATGGCTGGGGAGAGAAAGCACTTCAGAAAGAAAGCACTTCACATATTATTGCTATTCATTATTTTCAATAGCACRGTTCCTAAAAAGGTCTACCTAAAATCTAAGTTGCCCCTTATATATGTATGCATAATGGTAACAGCCTAATTCCCAAGGAGTGCACAAACCTAGGCAAACACAAAGGAGAAGAGCTAAACAAAAGTACTGTTAAGTATCCTGATTTTGGAGATGGGGATTTAAACCTTAACACCAGTGAGCACTTAAGTGTATACTTGACTTCAGACACCTAAGCAGTCTCACAGATGCCTACAAAACTGCCAGTGGCTTAACACAGCTCACGTTTCAATGTCTGTAGCATTGAAGACTGAGATGCTGACGCACAGAGACATTTACATTCCTTACTGACATAGCAGTCCCCGTGAGATAGACATAAGCTATCTGTGTGGATCAGGGAGCGTACGATTTACCCGAGTTTCCAAACAGAGCTTCTGGCCTGAATAAACTTTGGTCCTGACATTAATATTACCCCATTTCCTTCTGCATACTGCAGATTGAACTGCATCAGAGAATATTCCACCAGACGGAATATTGTTGCAGTCGCCGTTCTTCAAGCCTTGCAGCTCAGCTATGGAGTAGATTTTGTAGTCACAGATTTTCAGTGAAAATTGAGATAAGAAAAGATTAAGGTAAAAGGGTAGCTCCTGCAAAAAAAATCCCGGCTTTTCCTCAGCACCAGTTAAGATAASGTATCTGAACTCATCCCTGGAGTCCCTAAAAATTAGGTCCCAGAGCACTAAGAGATAGTACAACAGGAGCTATCCATCCATCTATCCATTTATTTATTTATTTTTGTCTGTATACTGCAGCTGTACCTTATTTGTCTGGCAGTTACCTTGTACTTGGTGCCATTGTAGGCAAAAGTTATTGGAATTTATATGCATAGTTTAATGAATATAGAATTAAAAAATGCCTCAGAGACATTCCTGAAATGAGATGCCAAATCTCAGAAGTTGTATCTTTATGAGGAAAATTTAAATATAAAACACCAGGGTTTATGGCTCTTGCTCATATTAATTCATACCAATCCATGTTATAAGAGGACTAAAGGGGCTATTTTTCATTTTGGGCTGAGACAGGAGCTCTGTCAGATTTACTGACTTGCTGTAAGAAATCTGCTTTAGCTGGCTGATAGAWATCTTTGAAATGCAAATCAGAATGGTGGGCTTATCACAAGGCTACCATTAACAGTCYGTAAAATGCTTGGCACTGCAGGTCACAAGAGATAAGGAACAAGGTGGGCAAAGGGGTCAACAAAACTAGACCCTAAACTTGGCACTTTTTCTGCCCTACTGTCCCACTGCCTCTGAAACTAGCAATAATCAGGACTCTGTGGGGACAGCTCCAGACTGCAGAATATATGTGTCATCTGTGGCCTGAGTATTTTGTTTTCCTCTTGTGTGAGGACAAGAGAAACAGTTCCTCTATGAAAGCCCCAATGATCTCTCCTTGAAGCCCCCTGGCACACCTTGGGTCTCTCCACTGCCCTATTTGTATCTYCTTGGGTTTGCCTGGGTTGTGCACTGCTCCCGTAAGTACTGTCTTATAGAGCGAGTTAAGGTACCAGGCTCAGAAGCTTGAAAAACTAATGCTGGCAGCAGATGACAACGGCTGGTATTTTCCACAGCAGAGAAACAACACTTCCATCAACACTTCCGCATGTATTCGGAGATCAGGATGACAGCTGCCATGCTATTTCCATCCTACCTAAGATGMTACCGATTTGTCCCGCATGCAAGCCCTCTCTGTGCCTTCTTCACAAACTCAGGCAGATGATGAGCTTTGAAGCCATCCACAGATGGTTTCACCATCAGGGTTTTACTTCGTCATTTAGATCTCCYGCTTCAGTCTCCTCTCTGGGTTGCAGGATCTATTTCCTGTAATTAACTTCTGTTCCTCCCCCCATTTTTATTTTAATGCTTTTCACTGATGCTTAGCGTCAACTGTCTCCCCAAAGCACTGTGATATTTAACAGCATCTGGAAAAATGCRGTTAGAGAATTGGGACACTTAAAGGAGACAGGGCTGTCGTAAGTGTGCATTCACGTTTCTGAATAGATATTCAGAGGGTGGGAATGTAGATGAGGGAGAAGCTATGAAAGGGCTTATTACTAATTAACTCTATCTATTTCTCCCCCTTTTAACTGCTTTTTGTTTATCATTTCAGCTGGTTGGGTAATACACTACACCAAAGCTGCAGAACACAAATATAATTAAAAATCAAAAAGTCAATTGCCTGTTAGTAAACTACCAATTGATAATAATGTAAGAGATATTTATGGCACTTTGCTAAGTATGCTGTGAATTTGCACCAGTAACAGTTGCTAGTCTCCATTTTAWCCAGTTGCCTTCTATGCTTTCAATTTACTATTTAAGGTAAGATCGCTCTTCTAAAGTCTTCCTTTTAAATGCGGTCCCATTTTCATTTTTTTTTGAAGAGTTCAGCAAACACAGATGCTTCAATCCTTTCTGCTCCGATAAAGTGGTAATAATGTTATTAATAATGTTATATAATTACTAGCATTTCAACACTGAGAAAAAATGACATAAAAGCATACTATACATAGTTCAGCAATCAACTTTTTGCACTTCTGTATTGCCCTCGTTCTCCCTTGTGTTACATATTATATAGAGAGGACACAAAACCACCCTTATGCACAAGAGGAAGCAGCCACCTTTGGGCAAGATCCCCAAATATGGAGGCTCTACTTCTTTTACCTTTTCAGAGAGCTGGAGCAAGTCCTGTTTAAATAGATAAAAAGGATTTATTAAGGTGACAAATTTTGTTTGGGCCTGGTGCATGTTACTTGGGGAGTAATAGCTAACTTTTATGTATATTTTTAATTATTATAAATCATCTGAGTCATTTCAGCCATGTGCTGAAGTGTAAATAATTGCATGGTAACTTTTTCATGAAATGTTATGTCATACATTYGTTAGGTTCGAGTGGCCTCATAATGCTAATTATTAGAGCTATTTATAAGATATTGTGTATTATCCTGTCATGAAATATCCTCCAGAACGGATTTAGATGAGAATGACTCTCTACCACCTACATGTGCATATGACTTTATTGCAAGCTTACATCTGAGCACGAGGATGGCATTACAATCTCCTTCAGCATGGATAGTGCAGCAGATGGATAGCAGTTACTCAGCAGAAACAGTGGCAGGCTGCGGGGGCATGGGAGCTATTGCAYGTGCACACCTCGAGCCATCCCCTGGGCTGTAGCTGCAGGAAACCCAGCATGGGCACCTTGGAAGAGTGCCACAGAAAGGGGAACAGATGAAGCTTGAGCGTGTCTCATTTCTTCCTGTGCAATGACTGCTCTGGAAACAAGACTGCCAAGAGCCACCGAGCGTACAAGCACCTGTGTGACTGAGAAGGGGGATGATTTATACAGAGCATTGAGAACAGCAACGTAAAGTTATGTGACTGAAGTGATACTGGTTAAACAGAGTCAAAATGGTTGTGTTAGGAAATGCAGCCTGAATTATGGCTCTAGGAATTGTCACGGGTAAGGGGAAGAGAATAAACCTACCTGTCTTGGCAAAAAGATCTGGGAAATGCCTCCCAAAATTGAAGTTTTCTACCTGTCCCTTGCCTCAGAGAGAGGATAAGCGGCAGAAATGAGTGATCTCCTATTGCTCAGCCCTCCCTGATAAGGGGCCCAGGAAAGGAAGAGATGGTAATAAGGCAGGTTTACCTGTGTCCTGTGTGTCTAGGAGGAAGGCCAGAAAAAAAACTGCAGGAGGATGTTCCCACCCTTTAAGCAGGGCTGCAAGTTCTTACAGACACAGCTGACCCTCTGAATGAGCTTGTAAATATACTTTATTCTCAACACACCCCTTACAGCTCAAGCGGGAAAAGCAGATGAGAACTGAGAAAAATACTGGATAATGGGGCGAAGAAAAAATGGGCAGGATGTGATGGGAGGCCAGTGGAAGCACAGCAGATCACTACAACACCATGAGAGCAAAAGGGTGTTGGAAGGCTTACCAGAAGCCAAAAGCAGCAGACTTCCCCTACACATCTTYTTTTTGAAGCTAGATAACATCTTTCCAGTGGGATGCTTAAGGATAGCATGAATTTAGGTGATGATTGTGCAAGTGTTTTCTGCTTCCTTCTCCTTCACGAGACATCTCATGAATTTTATTATGGGAGGGCAAGTGAACYGATTTGCCCCAGGACTGGTCAGATAATTACATAATCATTACCAAGCACATTACTGAAGGGTAAATACGCAGTTATTTTTATCCATAAAATCAGCTCTTTCAAACCCAAGATTAATTCCACATTATTATGCCACAATATGTAATTACTATAAGACAGCTTTTACCTTCAAAGAAGCAGCACTATTCCATATGAAATATTACAAGTAAACCAAGCTTTGTCCCAGGCTTTGTCCTCTTTCAGATACCCAATGCTCGATTATAAAGTGATAGCTAGGGAATAGGTAGTTAGAAGAACCTATTATCAGGCGTAAGTGCAAAGAATTCCAATCTCATTCAGATTTGGAACCAAAATCATGAATTTTTTTTTTTTTTAAGATGGAAATGTATTATGTGGGGAAATGTTGCTAAATATTTAATGTTCCCATCCCAGAATGATGGACACTTTGGATATGAGGATCACTCTGAGAAGTCTCTCTGGGAGTAGATATTATCTGAATCAAACAGGAATAGTAACTATAATTGCTAATATTCCTTGTAAATCTTTTCGTTTCTTGCAGGTACTGTTGCGTGATTTACCATGGAAAAATTGCTCTGCAGCATCCTGGTGTTTGGAATGGCTATCACGGTCAATGCTTGTCCTAAATACTGTGTCTGTCAAAACCTGTCTGAGTCACTGGGGACTTTGTGTCCCTCTAAGGGTCTCCTATTTGTACCACTAGACATAGACCGAAGGACTGTTGAGCTCCGCCTCGGGGGCAACTTTATTATCAATATCAGCCGACAAGATTTTGCCAATATGTCTGGACTTGTTGACCTCACTTTGTCCAGAAACACCATCAGTTACATTCAGCCCTACTCCTTCACTGACTTGGAGAGCCTTCGATCTTTACACTTGGACAGCAACAGGCTGCCTGACATTGGAGAGGATATTCTGAGAGGCTTAATTAACCTTCAGCACTTGATTTTAAACAACAACCAGCTAAGCAGCATCTCTGATGAAGCCTTTGAGGATTTCTTGCTGACATTGGAAGACTTAGACCTTTCCTACAACAACCTCCGAAGCATTCCCTGGGAATCTATAAGAAAGATGATAAACTTGCACCAGCTCAGCTTGGATCATAACCTGATCGATTATATTACAGAGGGGACTTTTGCAGATCTTCAGAAATTGGCCCGACTGGACCTAACATCCAACAGACTTCAGAAGCTCCCCCCTGATCCTATATTTGCCAGGTCTCAAGTAATTCCATTAGTTGCAACCCCTTTTTCACCACCTTTGTCTCTCAGCTTTGGGGGCAATCCACTGCACTGCAACTGTGAGCTACTGTGGTTAAGGCGACTTGACAGAGATGATGATATGGAAACTTGTGCTTCTCCTCCAGGTCTAAAGGGAAGGTACTTCTGGTATGTGCGGGAAGAAGAATTTGTTTGTGAACCACCTCTAATTACCCAACATACTCACAAGTTGCTAGTTTTAGAAGGGCAAACTGCCACRCTAAAATGCAAAGCCATTGGGGATCCCACCCCCGTCATTCACTGGGTGGCCCCCGATGACCGTCTCATTGGGAATTCTTCGAGGACAGCTGTCTACGACAACGGCACCCTAGATATCCTCATCACCACATCCAAGGATTATGGGACTTTCACGTGCATAGCAGCCAATGCTGCTGGCGAGTCTACAGCAACTATCGAGCTCTCGATTGTTCAGCTCCCTCACCTCAGCAACGGCACAGGCCGAGCAGCCCCACCGAAATCCAGGCTCTCGGACATCACCAGCTCCACCAAGTCTAATCGAGGGGAAACAAAAGGCCCGCCAGAAAGGGCTGTCTTGGTGTCAGAAGTGACAACTACCTCAGCTTTGGTCAAGTGGACGGTGAGCAAGTCAGCCCCTCGGGTAAAAATGTATCAGCTGCAATATAACTGCTCGGATGATGAAGTCCTGATCTACAGGTAAATGTAATGGCTGGTTTGTCCTCTGATGATGGCAGAGAGAGTGAAGTAGGATATGAAGTCATTTATGTCACTGATTTGAGTTTGAACTGAAGGGTCATTGCCAAAGAATTACTGTTTACTGATAAATTTGTTTTATATCTGCCAGTGTGTCAGTTGATGTTAGCCTGTCCATCTTGCTGGCCATTTTGAGTCATGCATTATAAATCTGTGTGTATACATTCTCTAACATCAACTGCTTTTGTTAACATTTCCCCTTTAGAAAAAAATACATCAGTTGTTGACACTCTCCTTACTAAATTTAACAACTACAGTAAACAAAATTCGACAGTCTACAAGTCAGAAGTTGCCACTTCCTCCTCCTGTAGGCTGGATTGAAACATCCTAGTGAGACAGGAAGGAATGTGGGAGGAAGTTTGTGCATAGCACAGGCTCTAATTATTCTGTGGTTCAAGATTCAGGGTTGTCAGCAAGAGATCTTTCACTTGTAAGAAAGAGCTTGTTTTTTACTTCACTAACATCAGTTTTACACAACTGTAATTGCTGACAKTGTTGCAACATTTAATGTTTTATACCATATTAAATGCGAGAAGAGACAGATACTTTCAAAAGCAAGCTCTAGATGTTTGTTATGCTTCTCCAGTTCTATAATTCTTTTGACTTTTCCTGATGTAAAACAAGAATCACTCTGCAATGAAACTAAATCATGAAAGAGAAAGAATAGTTTTTAGGGATTAAAAAAGAATAGGAAACTGTTTAACAGAACAGGAAAATATAGTTACTGTTATTTTTCTTCTGTCTTAGAAAAACAATCGTGTACTATCCTAAGGATGAATCTCTAGGAACCATCCCTTCCTGCCTTCTTATTGCAGAGACAGCAATATTAGAGATACTGAACTGAAGTCTGTCTTTGGATATATGTGAGCTACCAGAAAAACTTAGAACCTCAGGTCAGAATAACACCAAACACATAAAAATCCACTGGTAGCACTTTGAACCCAGTGAAGAGAAAATGATACTGCACAGGAATCCTAGGATTTGCACTTTAATTCTGAATATGAAATCCTGGCCTAAACAAAGACATGACTTTCCATGATAGGCTTGTGGCTATTGTTAGCCTGCAAACTGCCACCCTCCCCTACCACCTGCAATGAAATCTGAGGCAGTTGTTAGTCACACAAGTCACCCTCTCTTGCCCAGATATTCCTCTTTTCTTCATCTTATTCTAGTTTTCTCTACCCTGAAAAAGTCAACACAAGACATGGTGAAGGCTCAATTGACTTTTTTTTCACTCACTCTTCTCAAGCACTGAAATATTTTCTGAATTGAATGTAAAGTTGACATGGCCAAAATTCCATGCCATAAATGCTTGTAACAGTCAGTTGAGAGCAAAAATAATATAGTGACTTCTCTAGCCACTTCAAACTTTTGCACTCTTTGCCCAAAGTAGATCTACTGACAATAAGTACAAAGATATATTTTTACAGGACTATTTATTCAAATATAGAAAAAAATTGAGGAAATACAATTCTGTTCATTTCCAATGCTCAATAACAAAAATATGGTGAAATAATCAAATCAAGGTGGAAATTATTTGTCTTGCTCTGGTTAACGTACAATAGAAGTTAGCCTAGGGACTTGCAATTATGTGGAGTCAAACAGAAAAAAAGAATAAGATAAAACTAAGTAATGATATAATATTAGGAATAGGATGAATGAAAATATGGCACTATCATTTTTTTCCTGAGGCAAAGCTCTGGGCAAAAATGGTATTCAAGTTCTTGATCCCAGTAGAAGTTCGAGGAAAAAATATTCTGAAGGTTGTGCACAGTCATATGATGCCATATTGTCATTTTGACCCCGTGAACAAGAATATTCCTGCAACTGGAAGTAAAAATTTGTGGAAGCTGTAAGATGTTGGTTGCATTTCAGTATGTCTTATTACTGAGGGTAGGATAACCAGGGTAAATAAAACAAATACCACAAAAGAGATGACATACAATCTGGTGGTGGGAATGCTGAAAACTGGATGTGCTACCAGAAATGAGAGAGAGGAACACGCTGTTTTGCCAGCCAGTCTGGAAGAACAAGTGCCAGTCAAGGCCTCAAGCGAGCCTGAATTCTTACTCTGTGCCTCCTGAGTCTTTGGCCACATTATTTGGCTGTATCTCATTTTTTTTCAAAAGCAGAGTGAGGACAGTGCTGTTTACATAAATTTCCCATAAGCACTTTGTGAAGACTCACTGATGATGTGTAGCTCCTTCCAGTCACAGCTCTCAAAAGCACTTTACAAAAGAAAACAAATTGTATTTCCCCATATTTAGCACCAGGGAAAAATGAAGCACAGGAAGATGAAGTGAATTGTCCAATGTCTGAGAGTTAATCAGTGGCACTCACATGCATCAAAGCCAGCTCTTATGACTTTCAGCCAGGGAACCACTCAGTCCCTTAGAGCTAATTAACTAAAGCTGTTTTGCTTTAATTGGTCAGATGCATGTCACTGCAATGAACATGCAGAAACACCTAAGGGAACACAATTTCTACTGTGCCCTGCTCTACAAAATGCTGTGTATATGCTAAATGGGCTGGGATACTGCTTTGGCACTAAAATGATGGGCATTAGTATAAGCTGAGATACATGGGTGCGTCAGGACCGAGGCACACGGGTTATGCTCAATTAGAAGGAATCCTGCCTTGCTCGTGAGAAAGGTGGTACACAGAACAGACAGAAGCTTGCTGCCATCTCTCATAGTGCTCATAAAGAGTGAATACAGCMTTCCTCCACCCCACACGCCCTTTCAGAAATAACGTATCTCCTGGTCATTATGTCCCATGGTCCTTATGTCCCATTCCTGGTGCCATCCCAGCTGCAGGATTTCTCTTGCATGAGCTGTAAGTGGTATGAAAGGGTTCATGGTGGTGTGCAATGGCCCCCATAAAATTCAAGGGTCTTGGAAATAGTAGCAAGTATTTCCTATCATCAGCTCACTCCATCTCACTGAGCTGAAATGGTACCACAGTATGGCGCTTGGCCCTTAATACACTAATACCATTGTTACTAATATTAATGGAAGCAGCATAATTCCTTTGCTTCCACCATCCCTTCTTCTTGTCTCTTCCATCTCAGGGCTGCTGCTGMTGCTAACAGCAGGATTTTATCGGTTTTAGTGGATGCAGGATGCGTGTTTCTGATACTGATCTAATGAACAGTGGTCTGGATCAGCACTCTGCTCTACATGGCTTCCCAGAGTGAGAACTTGGAGGGAAGGCAGTGATAACTCGTGAAACGCACTGAAGAGACAGCTCGGCTTAATGTAGCTGGCAGTGACATGCATGACACTTAASTGTGGCGCGGAAGGGCTGACCTGGGAGGCTGCTCGGAGGCAGGGTGTCACACGCTGCCTTCCACAGCGCTGGCGGGAGGAATGGGTGATGCGGAACTCAGCCTCTGCGTCCGGACCCGCACGCTATGTAAAGCCCATGGCAGCAGGCACCCTGCGCGGTGCATGGCTGCCCTGACAGCGGCACTACTGCTCTCCTCATCTCCGCGTGGTCCCAGGGAGCTCCTGCTCTGACTTGTCCTTGTGCTGCTGTCAGTAATCCTGCTTCACCTGGAGCCAGGCTCAGGGCTCCTCTCCCCAGGCAGGCTTCTTCCAGCTCGTATTGTTGTTGTTGTTTTGTTTGTTTGTTTGGGGGGGACACGGTTTAGCTCCTTCTCCCTCTCCTATCTGCTCCCTTTCCCGATTTGTGCAGCTCAYTCCTTTGCCCTGCTCCCTCCGTGACCCACCACGCACCAAGGACCTCTCCCACCCACCCGCGCGGACAGGGCGGCTCCGGCAGCAGGGCGCGCCCTGGGCCGCTCTCTGCCGGTTCCAGCCGGTTCCAGCTGGTTCCAACCACCCGACAACGGCCGGGAACAGCCGCTGGCGCCCACAGGCGGCAGCTGCCGGGCACCGTCCAGGAGCGTTTGGGGAGGCAGGAGGCGCAGGGCTGGGAGAATGGGAGAGGGGACAGGATGAGACCCAAAAAGAAGGTCCCTGGGCCTCAGTTTCGGCCCCTGCGTAACATGGCGGTGACAGCGCTGGTTTGCTTCRCAGGCATAAGAACAAGAGAAAATGCTATGGAAACGGGAGGCCACCTAAGTGGAGAGGGGGCCTGTGCCGTTGAAGTCGGGGTGCGCGGGAGCAGGGATAGCCATGAATGGTTAACGTGGAGCGTTGCGGAACTGCGGCGCGTGASCTAGGGGAGCCCCGCGGGGCYGGGGGCGTGCGTGTGCGSGCAGCGCYCTGCGCGGCCTGGGACCAAAGCTCCGTGTGGGCCGTGGGGCGTCAGCGTGGTACCGAAACGCACCACAATTCCAGAGGATGARTAAAAACGAAAGTGCCCGCTACGGCTTTCCTGGTTACGCTGAGCCTCCTGGCTGTGTTTKGAATTAAAGCAGTGATGGAGCCACTTAAAAATATGCATCTGGAGTGTGATACAGCCATTAGATTTATGAGAGATTTAGGCCTCTTTTATTTTCTGGTATTTCATACTAAGGGTGATAAAAAACAACTCTACAAATTAAGAATTACTGTAGCACTACATTCTCTCTAGCTTATAAATTCAGCCCTAGAAAAAAAAAAAATGTATTTTATATATTTCTGAAAGCTTCTTTTTTCGGTATATATTTTATGTAGCAGGCAGTTCAGACATTAATGTATGAGTAAATGGCTGCACATCTCCAGCCTCTTTAAACAATAGTGTCATACCTTTGATTACTTAATATAGTGATGATTTACGCCGCTCCTTTCACTGCGGGTGCTTTACACTCTGGCTGAACAGAAGTCACCCACCAACCCCGCTGCCCAGTCRCCTCTCAGTTAGGTGCTGGCTGTGCTTAGGCAGACTGCTGGCAGCGCAGCAGCATTTTCTGAACAAAGAACAACATGCACACTTCCGGATACTTTTAACAAGATACAATGTAATTAACTGAGTTAGATCTTCCACTGCTTGGTGGGATAAAAATACCTACCCATTATTCTGTTCAGTTTCGCGCCAATAATAAATACTTCGTGTAAAAGGTGATGAAACCTTTGAAATATCTCAGATGYGTAAAGGTGTTGCCCTCTCCACCCATCAGCAGCTTTGGAGAGAGATGCCACCGTCTAGATCATTAATGCTTCTTGCAGCAAAAGCTTATTGTGTAGAGGTCTGCCAAGTGAGGACTGAAAACAGAGGGCCTGGTCTATTCAGGACAAATAATCCCAATAGTCTGATGCTACTGTAAAACACAATTATTATATTTCTATTAAAAAAAAAGAAAAAGCTTTGGTAGTTTTAGAAGAGACACAGGATTCATTTCTTCTTAAAAAAAAAAAAAGAATAGAAAAGAATTCTATCCCTGTCTCAAACTTTGTAAGTATTAAGTTATTCTCCTTTACTCGTGGATGATTGCAAAATCCAGTCTTCAGCCTCAGTAGGAGAAGCAGAACTATTGCAGTGGCATTGAATGCAGAATGCAAGCCTCGTTTTGGTGAAAGCATTTGGTATTTAAACAGGGGAAAAAACAATTGTTGTTAGAAAAGCTTTTCATATGAAAGACAATAATCATCAAGAATTAATATTTATGTTTAAAAATAAAAATGTGAAGTCACATTCGTGAAGACAAGTAAAATTCCTATAAGCAGGACAGGAGAAAGTACATTGGAATTTGAGGTCATCTGAGAGCAGTTTGTAGCAATGGACGGTTTTTCCTTGTAGGGGATCCTCAGCATACGCAGGCTTGCTAAAGGGCCTTAGAYATAATAAAGAAGCTGCTTCACAAAAGCTTTTTTTCTGGGGCTGGGGAGCGGGGAGGCAGGGGTTGCTTCAACTGAAATAATTTTCATATAAGCCTTTTCTTTCCCTCTTTCTGGAAGAAGTTCAGGGGCAAGGGTTTTATTCCTATTTGCTTTGTTTTGCTTGTTTTTTTCATCCTTCTCCCTATTTGTATAGGAGAAAATGCAGTGGAAATAGCAAAAATTACATGTATTGCCAGAAAATGAAGTGGAAATATGAAATTAAACAAGATACAAAGAAAAGACTTGCAGTTTCAGACTGCTACTAAAGTAGTCCCAGACTGTTGGTGACAAACGGGTGGAATCATGCTATGCTTTATAGCAGCTGATGTGAAGTCTATTGGTCAGAGCCTGTCCAGGCCATCGTGAACAGATGCCAGCTATGTAAAGACTGCCCAGATCATTATTTTTTTGCTTGATAAGCACCAGAGAAAGACAAAATACTAAATGGCCACCAAACTCCATGTCAGCAACTTAACCTAAGCAGCAGCTCAGGATTCTGCTTCTCGCACGGCAGCGATGCCTGGGCTGGACCTGCTGGTGCTGTGGTGCTGGTGCCCTTCAGGAATGAGCAAAGAGGAAGGAAGACTCCAAGCCACATGAACTGGCAGCACAGCACCTTTCTCTGACCTGGCAGCATTCCCATTTCCTCTAAAGTTTAATAGTTAATAACATTTAGTGAGGTATAGGAGAGTCTGTACGTTACAGCTCTACCCCTGAGCACTGCATCGGGAGCTGAATATAAAGGCATTGATCCTGATTTCGCATCTCGGTGCCTGTTGTTTCTCAGAAATAGCCCCACCAGTCTGGGGTGTTACAGAATGGAATCAGATTCATTTTACAGTAAAAGACTGGTGTATTCCCGTTTTATCTCCCCTGCTAATTATTTATTTAGTTCACCAAAGGTTCAGCATTTTTACTTGAGGGGAATTCTGGATGAGCTAATGCTTGCCAATAACAGCTATCACATCCCCTGTGTTAGCGGCTGTGAACCTAAAAGCCAGGAGCTGTCCCTGCTCGTCATTGCGATAGAGATTTACACATTTGATGCCAAAATGAACTATTGAAATAAGATTTTGATTAACCTCTAGGTGAGTCAACATTTTGATGTCTAAATGAAAAAAAAATAATATTCAGGATCATACCACTCATGAATATTAACAAGGCAGCACACAGCTGCACAGTTGCCACTATCTTCCCTATTTTAAATCTAGGACAAATTTATAGCAGATCATGTGCTGCTGTGTGCAAAAACTTGCTAAATGCTGAGCAGTTAACAGTAACAACCTCTCATGTCATTCAGAGCCATGTAAAGTAATAATAGTTAGCACTGATAATTACAAATGTTAACTAATTAAAGGCTCACTTAAGGCTTGACTTAAAGCCCTCAAAAATCAGGAGAGTAACCACAACTGGCTCTTAGGGCTTTGGTTCAGCCTGAAAAGCTTGTGTTTTAGGGCTTATCATTATTCTCTAGAGAGGCAGATGAAGGAAGGAGGGTAAATAGTTTGCTCTAGTTAATTTAGTGAGCCAGTGGAAGAAACAACACTGCCTACAGAGTCACAGCTGGGAGTAGTCCTGCAGCAGCTTAGAGCATTTCTAATAAAGCCCTTCATCACATTTCAGAGGTGATAATTTCCCCTCTTAATGACGTTAGTTAGGGGAAATAAAGAATTGTCAGTGTTGTTGCTATTGTTAACTATGTGTTACAAATCTGCTTGGATTGGAAAAGCCACTTCCAGTGGTGCCAGTTTTGGTTAGGGGATTCACTGTAAGGTGCAGCATGTACCCATACAGTGCAAGTGCATCATCTCCACAAAGGGGCCAACACCGCAGGCCACGGGGCTCATCTTCTCCATGCTCTGGATATGTGAGTTGCATTTAAGCGTGCTCCACTTGATGTGTGAGTTTTGCTTCTTTGAGTGATGCCAGAGATTGATCACTAATTCCTACCCGGACTTGAATCACAGCTACAGCTGCCTGGGTCAATTTATGCATCACAGCAAAAGCATCAGTGATGACAGAGTGTGGCAGCTACTCTGTAACTATTCTATATCTACATTTCTGAACTTCCTCCCTTCCCTCACATCACCTTGCATTTCAACTGGGTCACCAGAAACCCAGGTAATCTCTATCCAGTCAGATTAAGAAATCCCCTTCAAGATTGGTGACCCACTAAAAGCAGAGCACTACCTGCTCAAAGGGGAGGATGATTTGTTTTTATCCACAGGTGTGTTGCAGGAGAGATAAAGACTTAAAAAAAAAAAATTGAAAACATACTGTATTTTTCATTGTATATTTGCCTTTCCAAGTTGAGATTATTTTGCTTAATTCATTTTCCCACTCACAGGCAGGCTGCAGGCAGTGGGTTAGGTGAGGCAGGTTACTGTGACGACCTGGACTGTGTGGCTCAGTACCTTRCAGGGCTTCCCACAAAAATCGCAGGAAGCCTTTTTACCCCTTTCAAAGYCGGCTTCCTTTTAGATTACCAGGATCCTAAGGCCTTGGATGTGGGCAGCCAAAAGTGACCAGTCTGGGTGATGTATTTCTGCGGAGAGGCTTCAACTCCTCTGCCTGCAGCCYGTTCCTCTTACTGTGCCTCAGGCAGTGAATGGTTGCATTCTGACTGATGGCAGTTTGTGGGATCATGGGAGATTCAATGCATAACTTTTTGGGTAGGCATACTTCTACTAATAAATAATATTCTTTATTATATATTTATGTATTGAAATATACTACTTCTACTTCATCTGTCCAACCCATGAGAGAGGCATAAAGATATCTGACATTCACAGGAAGATCACAGGCATTACCTTCATTCTTATCTTCTACCTCAGAACAGGAAAAACTGCAATGAAAAAAYGAAAAAAAAGAGTCTGATGACAATGGGGGTTTATCAGCTTTCCATGAAGCTCACAAAATGATAATGAAAATAAAGCTCCAGGAGAGTCTGAAGTGTGTGGAGCTGCTTGGTACAAAAGAGAAGATTTGTGAGGACAGGAAACTTTTGAACGAGTGASAACAAGTAGGATCAGAAGCTTTCACTGCCACTATGACAATGAGAACGTAGCCCAAGTATTACATTCTTGAATGACGTTCCAAAGTACTTGTTTCTGAGACATGTGTCACCAAATACTTTCAGATTAGTCCTCTGGCAAGAATACTGTGGTAGACGGGATTTTGGCCCCTACCCTCTGTCCCTGAGGAACAACTGGAAAGTGGAATCATGCAGAGCTGAACGGTTGCAACACCGCCCTGCAATGCTATCCTCTCTCCAAGAGGAGAACRCTGGCCTTCCAAGTGAGGATAGGCTTTCACACAGACAGAAAACTGCATTTGAGGTGGGTCTGTCTTTGAAAAGGGAAAAAAACGGAAAGAAAAAAAAGATGAGCAGTATCTTGCTGCTTGCTTTGTTTTACCACCAATTGATAGAAAATGCCACTTGCAGCGCAGGTGAGCTTTGCTTCGAAGGAAGGAACACAGGAAACAATATAAAAATTTGTGAAAAAAAAAGAGAAATTTGAAGAATATGCTCTGAATAGGCATCACATTCCCCATACAAATCAAAAATGCTGAATGCTGGCTGCAGGCTTGCAGAAGGCTGCTTCTTAGGCAAAGGACCTCCTTGTCTTGGGTGTTATTAACTACAGGACCGTATCAAATGCCCTGTGGCAGTAGATCCCAGACAAACCTAAATAAGAGACATACGTTTCCTCAGTGAGCTTGTAGCTGTAGAGCTGAAGGGCATGTCAYTGAGCATCCTCATCTTATACCTACCTGACTAGGTGTCTTCAGAGCTTATTAGCTTATAATGCTGAGCCTCTTTGCAAAAGAGTAGTGCAAATGGAAGCAGCTTGAATCTAACCTAGAGGGTAGGCAGAAGAAACTCTATTCTTGAGACTGCAGCTCTCCAGAATAAAGAAAGTACAAGGGTTGTGAGGGAAAGATGAGAATAGCCCAAAGGTACAAACACGGCCAAAGACAAGTGCAGTAATGTACTGCCCTCACTACAGACTCACCTGTATAATTCCTTGTTTTGAATTTCCTGGCATACCCTATTTCTTGCATATTGGACTTCCTGTTTGTATGTTCAGATTATTTACAGAAAGACAATGCTTTCCTCTACAGTGATTGTGCTGTTTAATCTTAACATATGATAGCAGTGATAAAGTTCATTTCTTTGGAGAAATTATATAAAATTCATCATTTTTAAAAGTCTGCAACTGGAATACAGACATTCATGGGGAAAAATACACCAAGCCAATTAAATGGCATAATAAATCTTCATTAGCGTTAGTTTTTATAAGCCTGATTTTGTTTGCATTTGCCTTTAACAGGCAGATATCAGAACAAAGTATGTGTAYGCAGAGGGAGGATTTTTTTTGTTTTGTTTTCAAGTGATGAGCACAAGGTGAATACAACATTTGTTTCTCATTTAAACCTCTTCTGGCGTGTGTTTAAGATGGTGGGCAGCCTTTGTGCTAATGCTCTGCTCAAGGAAGAGTGAAGGAGGATGATTTCATACGAGTTGAGACGCTTAAAACTTGAGGCAGTTTAGAAATTGGGTTCATATTCCATGTAATGTTCTGAGTAGCTGTAGGTCCTCAGTGAAGGCTTGTACTACAAGGAGCTCTTTTTTTTTTTTTTTTCCTTTTTTGTTCTTAAAAGGGCGCAGTAAAAATGTAGTTGAAAGTTTTAGTGGTGAAGAAAGAAAATGTGAGGTAATGGGTATCTATGAAACCATGATATAGGTTATTCCATTGTCATGTTACCCTTTCCCCCCAAATGTATCATGTTCTATGGTTTAATAAGAGGATAGTAGAGGGAAGAATAATCTCTAAAAGGATATCCTGCTATTTGAGGATAACAGGCTRGTACTGAGATCTAAAGAAACCATGAAAATAAAGTGGAATTGAGAGATGTCCATGTTTAAAATGAAATGTTCCAATTTTTGCAGATGGAGAAAAGGAAGTCTAGACAGCCCTCAAATTCTGCCCTATGGTAAAAGCCCTACTGATGTCATTAGAGTCACAGTGTGATTGTATTGGGTCTGAGCGCTTGATAAGAATCCCACAAAGTGACGTTGCCTGGAAAAGAAATGGGAATTGGCTCCAGCCTTTGGCTCAGTGCTTTGCAGAGCGGAATTAAAATCAGCTGTGTGTGCTGTGACAATGGAGTAGGCTACAAGGTGCACAAAAGAGAGGAGAGAGTGATACCTAGCCTGGGATCCTCAGACAGGAAAGGGCTTACAGCTGTGGCTTAGGGTATCCTGAACGTTCCGACATGCAACTTGGTGTGGCTGTGCCATCATGTGCCCTCTGCTCAGCTGCTCCCGGTTTATAGATTAGTTTATTTGCAGAGATGAGCAGCCAGCACTAGGTGTGAATTTGTGCTGAATTTGCCCATCTGTCCTCCCTCCCCCCCTTCGCCTGTGTGTTATTTCGATTTTGCCTAGATTTAAATTTTGTAATGTATTTATTACCTCACAATTTATTTCATTTTCACAAGAAAACAAGCAAAAGAGCTGTTTGTTCAACCCAGAACCTTTCATCTTATTATTATCTGTTTATTTGTTCATTCAGCTTAGAATCGGTTCAAATGTGCCTATTCCAAACCGTGCTCTGAATTTTTGTTGGAGCGGGGATAGCACAGGCAGTCACTGCCCAATAGACATATGGGCAGATGACAGCCCAGAGGCACCCCACCAGCAGCCCTGTTGTCTGGCAGATTGCCTTGGAGGGGTCAGGCCTGATGAATCAGCTCTGCTGCTGGTGCTGTGTGGGCGGGGGAAGCTTGCTTCTCCTCTCCCGAAGCCTGTTGCAGAACGAGAAAGATGCTTTGCAGTGGTCATAGTGCTCCGAACCTCCCAGGACATGGCAGAGCTGGGGTGGCAGCATCCAAGTGAGCTTCAGTCTTGCTAATCCGAGCATGTACAAGCAGAGATGCAAGTCTGGGAGTACTCTGGGATAAGAGTGGATCATGAGCGCAGTGCCTACTCTTCCTTCTCTTGCATGTAGAGGCTTGGGTGGGCTTGGAAGAGAGGAAGAGGAATGAAGGTAGTTGGGCTGAAAGTAGTCTGCCTCACTTTCATATCTGGAAAGTAACTAAGGGTTCAGCACTGCCAGGAAACAGGAAAGAGAGATGACAGTGCTACTGCTTCTGTCTTCCATCCCTTGTTCCTTGCGACCTCCAGTTGTTGTCTTGGGCACCACATTGATAGTGTGCCTGTTCTGTGAGCAAGTGGAAGGAGGAATTGCCACTGTCAGGGGAGCCAGAGCTTCTCCTGCACAGCATTTTATGCCATCTTGGATGGATGGCAGCAGCAGAACAGAGCAACAACCCTCTTGCATCCTCATCGGCCATGCTGGCATCTCTCTGCTAAAACGATGTAGAAGTGCTAGAGATCGAAATTTGGCAACTGTGCAGTTTGCTTAGGGATATGAAGTGCATTGAGGACAGGGGGATGTATAAATGTCTTGTATCTTAGATTCTACTGTATTTCTCATGGGACACTCAACTCCTTTGAAGGAGAAAGAGTGTTTGCAAGGGGAAAAAAGGGCAGTATAAACTCTGGGAGCAGGAAAAGTGATACCAGAAATCTGAGGGAATGTAACAGTCTCATTTCAGGTGCATCTTTGTACCACATTAGATGGGACTGGGGTTAAGAGGTGGCAAGAACTTGTGCTATACAAACACTGACTAATGGAAGTATCTGAAGGTTTAGCTCTTATTTTTGTTTCTGTTGAAACATAATAGTATTTGTTTCACATTTTCACTTTGTTCCCCCCATCCAGGCTCTCTCGTAGTAGATAATTATATTGGTTGTGGTTTAATTAGCTAATTATGCTAGAGCTTGATTATTTTTTGTAGTAAATCCTTTTATTTCGTTGTTCTGGAGCAGTTTTTATTTGTGTTTACTCCTAGAGTTTTATGCATATTCCATTATGTGCCAGGGCAGGTGTTTATAACTGGTTTCATTGGAGTTTATGAATATGTTGATTATCCAGGTAGAGTGAAAGGAACAGCATTCTGGAGGGYAGAGGTGGAGTAAATACCCCTGGGAGCCATACAGTGGCATAAAACTTCCTGCAAAAAATAGTTAATATTTTGCCTGAAGAGTAAAAAATAATAAAAACAATTCAGTTTATTTCAAAAGAGTGATTTGAACTTTAATATTAACATCTTTAAAGGACACATTTTATCTAGAAAGTACAAAGCATTTTGGAATTTTTTATTGTATCTCCAAACAAAAAATATCTGCTTTTTCCTGCGCAGTTCATCGTTAGTTCATTCGTACATTAGTCTTGCCCCTGTTTCTAGCCCCACTGTAGACAGAGAACCAGGCAAGGACAGTTGTTCCTTGACATGATTAGTTCATATAACACCAAGGTTTATGTTGCTCTAACATGTGGAATTGGCTTTTGTGACATAGACTATTCGAGTGATGCCCTCTTCACACCAAGTCCTATAACTTCCTTTCAAAATCACCTTATGGTGCTGTTGCCTAATCCTACTCCCCTTTTTCATTACTGTTCTATAGCTTTATTCAAGGTCACTCAAGGTTCTTCAGCTATTGAAGGTGATAGTGGGAAAAGCCATAGTCAGGCTGTTTTCCTGTCTCTACTTTCACTATGCCTATTTGGGCTTGTATAGTTTTCATTGTTTCTGGTCTCCCTTCAGATGTGTCTGGGTTACAGTGAGAACAGTGTTGTTAAAATGTCTGGGATTTTGGATTTAGTATGAGCACAGCTAGGATCCTACTTTAGATCAGAGTAGCCAAGCTGACACCTTAAAACTGCATGGAATTCAGAAGTAGTTTGAGAGTCACTGCTATAGCAGGGTTAGGTCCTGAGACCAGCAACTGGGTTGTGGCAGTATGCAGGTTCTGGGTAATCATGTAGTGCCTCAGTTTACCCMAAACAAATCTATCTGTCATGTGATGGGGCAGAACCCCAAAGTAATTGAATTTCCTCATGCTGAATAAAGGATCAGATTAAAAAGCTAAAATAAAGTTAAAAAAGAAAGATACTTTTTGGTCTCATAGTCACAGCAAGTGTGCAACATCTGTSTAGAACACCCTCCAGCCACCTGCTTCTGCAAAAGCTGTGAAGTAGCAAATAATATATCAACTTGGTTTTATTTTCTACTCCTGTTAAAATAGAACAAACCTTGGAATATCTGTCCCATGGGAAATTCCAATATTGCAACATCTGTTTCTGTCAAGAATCAGGCTGAACAGTCTCCATAACAGTTGTTTTGTTTGCTTATGGAAATAAAACTTTTAAAATAATTCATTTGGAAACGTAGAAGTGTTGCTATCAATCTCTTGGTGGATGTTAGAGCCCCAGGAGYGATAGCTCTATCTGCACCATACATCATGCCTCAGGGCAGTTGTTGTCCTTCTGAAAGCATCACRCTCTCCCCCGACCACAGGACCATTCCTCCCCACCGTATTCTCCCTTCTTTCAAGTGCTTGTGGTGGAGAGGCAACGGTATGATGGTACAAGGAAGACTTAGGGTGCACAGTGAGAAACAGAGCTTGTGAGGGAAAGGAAAGGAGCAGAGTGTGTGATGGAGGAGCATAGTGAGGTCCAGACCCAGGCCACCTATCACAGGTGCTAGGGAGAGGAAAAGGGGTGTGGGGACCCACAGGTTCATTTTCATTCTTCCTAACAGAAGAAAAACTTGGATATATTTGGAATCCATGTTTTAATAGTTTCATTTGAGGTATTTAACCAACTTTGCTCTCAGAATACTGAGTTTTTTTGATGTATATCTAATGTTAGTTCTCCTAAGAGCTTCGGAAGACCCAAAGACGTGGAGCTAATGTAAAACACTTGTGCACTTCAGCGACAGGAGGATTTGGTGTGACTCATGAATCCCTCTGCTGGACAGAAACCGAACAGCTCTGCCTGGTGCCGTAGAGCTGCACTGCATAGAGCTCGGGGAGCCTGAGATCTCCTGCTGCAATTCATGTCCTGGAAGCTGTCGCACTTTTCAATCACTCTCTGACACTTGCAGTAAATTCCACACTTGTCCCATCCCAGCTGTGGCATCCTTGCTAAGTTTTGCATATAGATGAAAAGCAAAGCCACTTCTTTTGGAGATGTGTGGCTCGATTTTTGAGTGCACRATGTATTATCCTTTACCTCTGTAGTCCCTACTACATAACTAATCAGGAGACATATATGCCGTTCATCTAGGGTGCTGTCTCTTAGATGTTGCCTTAATAACAGTTCAAAAAGGCACACAGCTGATGTAGTCAAAGGAGGAGGAGTGAAGATGGAAAATTCTATATGAAAAGGATCATATATGTGACCAGAAAGAAAGGGTGCTTGAAGGCAGAGGGAGCAGTCAAGGAACTAGAAATAAAAATTCTTTAACCCCTCCTTTCCCCTTCCCACAAATAAGCTGAATGTAATTTTGAATAATCCAGGCCTTATTCTTTTTTTATTTCATCTCCCCATGGATTTTGGCTACATATCAACGGGTTGAGCAAAGCCACAAACAGACTCTGTTACGGCAGGATCTCCTTTTTCCATTTGTTTTTTAACGGGGTTTATAATGAGACTGAGATGTCATCAGCTTACTTGCTATTCAACATAATCAGGTTGGAAGTTTTGTGAGCTTTTTTGCTAATTATTTTGATAATGCAAGGTATGACTTCGGACATTTCTGTGCAGATCTCTTTTGTTTGAAATGTGTATGTTAGATGAGTCATTTGGGATCACATTTTAGGATCTGGCTGGCGAGCTTGTCCTTTCTGTCTCTTCTGACGTCAGTATTTCCAGATGCCCTTTGTGCCATTATTTTACTGAACACAGGCAGATGAATATATAGTCGGGATATGTTTTTTCAGTCTGCATGAAATGGCCTTGGTGTATCTGTCATCTRCAAATACAGCTGAGATGATAACCAAAAAGTGGAAGGAGTCTGTCACAAGGAYCTAGAGATAAAGCATGCAGTATTGCTTTCAGGGATGGATTAACTAGCAGTTCTCTAAGAATTCTGTTTTGGTTCTGCTCCAGGATTGAAATAACATAAGGTGCTTTCACTTGCTCTAGAGCAGGCCAAGAATAGAAGCGGAACAGCCTTTTTCAGTGGTTTCCAGTCCTGTTTTGCATCCTCAGAAGCTACGGAGATTTCACTGACATTCAGTTAGATTTGGATAAGCACCAAAATCCAGGAGAATGTACTCAAAGCAGTATTCAAGCTTTTCTTAATTGGGCCATTGCTAAGTTAGGCCATAGCTAAAATTCCTCTAAATTAACTCTTTACAAGTTTACAGTGAAAAGCAAAAAGTAAAAAAAAAAAAAAAACCACACTTTTTGATATTGGATAGTTGGAAAGGTTACATTGTTTGTTTCTTGGATCCCTGAGCAATWCTTAAAAGTAAAATTAGCAAATAAAGTTTCTTAGTTTTGATTAAAATGTGTAAATTAACACTGTTTTCAGCTGACAGTCCACGAAGACTCGCTACCTGGTTCCCAAGGAGAGGTTCAAAATCACCTGCTTCAGCATCTAAATCAGACTGTGATTGCAGTCAGCTTAAACTGACCTGAGACTAGCTTGCTGCTGAAGGAGGGCTGCTCTTGCCTCACCCCTGCCTCCCTTTCGTGGCTCCAGCATGCTGCAACAGGGCCACCACAGCTGCTCTTTGTCACTTGGGGGTCACATTTCAGTGAGATCTGCGTGCCTGACTCGCCACAGCCCCTGGGCAGGACCTGCAGCAGCCAGGCAGGAGACAGGAGCTGGACTACTCGGCACCAGTGAATTTTGAGCCTTGGCCAGCTGGGAAGAAGGACCTGTTAGTGGCTGAGTGAGAAAGCCAGTCTGTCATCAACGTAGTCTTCAAGATGAGCAGGGGTCAAATGCCTCCAAGGATGGATGCTGAACAGGAGCATCATTCAGGTTTCTGCCTCTCCTTTTGGAGGGCCCTGTACTTTTGCTGCCCGTGCAGAGAAGACAGAGACCATGCAGACCCCTCTGCCTCCTCCCTGCTAGCACGTTTATGGCTGTCATGTTGCCTGCAATAAATACTCTGTAACTGGAGCATAGTGGCCATTTATAGATGATACATTAGACCATTCTCTCTCTCTCTGATACATGAGTTTGTTCTACAGAGCTATCAGGAATAAAAACTTTTGGTGGCTAAAGTCAGCAGATATAACTCTGAATGATGTGACTTATACACTGTTGCTTCAGGCAGTGCTTTTAAACACTAGTTGGTGATATTTTTATATGGATGCTTTGGGAAGAAGTCACRTGCTTTGGGATGTATTTCCCACGAAAATCACAAATGAATTTACCATGGTGGATGCAGGTACTTTGGACAATACATGATGTCCACCTGTCTGACATTTTCTTCCTGAAAAGTGAACAATAGCAAAGAGAGTGCGAGAAGTGTAACCATAGCCTTAAATTACCTCTCCAGTTCTTCTCTTTGTTCGTCTGTTTTTTCCCCCCTCTTCTGTTACATGCAAATATTAATTTGAAAGCTATAGCCTGGCTGGTGAAGAAACTCCTAAAGAACCGGCAATATTTTGGTGACTGGGGAGGATTTATGGGTTTATCTATTCCACGGAAGTTCTATCATTCTCAAATGCTGAAGCTTTGAGTGAGTTACAGCTCTGGGGAGAATGAAATACAGCTATTAATCACTGACAGCTATGGGATGTCCTTTCCTCAGTAGACAGCATGTGCCATTGTCAGTAGATCACAGAAACGCTGTTGACCTTGAATGCAGAAAAGTAAAGCATAAAGGTCATCTTTATTTCATCTAAGAAGTAAAAGCTTTGAAAATAGCTTATCGTGAAAGAATTAAAATCTCCTGCACAAAACCCTTGGGCTGAGTGATACTGGCTGCTCTCCACAGACTTTATGATGATCAAAATGATGATAGGAACACCTTAGAAATGAATGGAAACTTTTTAAGTATCATGCTAAATGTAAAGACACAGGTTTTATGTTGTTCTGTGTTTATATAGTCCTGTGACCCTCTGCTGCAGCTTCTCAACATTATTTCAGTGTGTCCCTTAATGTAGTAGTAGTGCACAGAAGTATGTCACAGCCACAGGTCCATTTTAAGTCAACCTACACTCTCCTACCTTTTTAGCTTTGTCACGGTTTCTCAACATTTATTGTTAGATATTGATCTAGCATTGTATGTCAGTGCATAAATCAGTGATTATGTTTCTGAGCCTGGAGCTAAAAACTTTACATTCAATTTGGAAATGAGTTGCAAGATTCTAACCTTGCCATATTAACCAATGTCACAGATGAGGCTACTCATTTCCTGAGGAATCTTTAAGACTAAGTTTCTTTAAAACACCTAGTCTTAAGAATTTAAAACAGTGTGCTCAGTGCAAGAATTCCTGGATAAAACTTCCAAGCCTGTACTGCATGATGCAGACTGGATGTGCACAACCATCCATACTCTTAACATTTGTGAGCCAGCCATCTATAAAGGGAAAAATGTAAAAGCAGCCAAACTGCTAATCAAATCTTCAAATAAAGTCAGTAGGTTCAGTTAAACTGAACATCCCAGTATACACCACGACTACAGCAGTATATATTAAAATTGCAATTGCTTTACCTTTTGTGAATATGAATAACTATTACTTTAAATGACAGTTATGTCATTTAATGTCATATGCTGTCATATGCTGAATGGATCTGCTTAGACCTTATAAAAAATAAGTGTTACATGTCCTTGCCTTTCTTGACAACTAAGCAGACTCTTTGCAATTGACACCATTGAAGGCTGTCAAACTTTCAGTCAGTGCCTGTCTTTAAGTACCAACCCTCTCTTAAACTCTGAAAGTAATGAATTAATGAAAACATGAGGCACATTTCAAAGACTACTGGTTATATCCCACCAAACTGAGCAGTTTCCATTAGGAACAGAAAGCACTTGGCAAGATCTAAATCTCTATATTGTTGTTTGTTTTCTGGATAAGCTATGAAGTTATTAACCATTGGGCCTCACCTAGTCTGTTCCTCTGATAATATTTTCAATGGATTTCATCTTGGCAGGATCCAACTTGCATGGGATATTTCTGCTTGTGTGTAAACTGAGAAGAATGAATTATAAATGACAGTTCGTAACCAGCAATCAGTGGCTCTGGGCTGCCACTGAGAGGGGAAATTGTGAAAATTGCACTTTCTTGCTTGGGAATGTTCTTTACCAGACAGTGCCTTGGATAGTTGTATCCAAGTATCTTTTGAGCAGTGGGGACACATCTGTCTGCTTTCAGCTTTCTCAGTGCCATTAGTCACTGAGGAAGGGGGTTGTTTTAGACCTGTCTTTTTAGGCGTGCTGTTGTCAGGGTGGTTAGTGGTCACAAGAGTCATTCATCAGTGCCTCCTTCTTTGCTGTTTCTGCTGGTGTTATTGATATATCAGTGTCAAGGTCTCAAGTACTGCAGTGCCAGCAGGGCTGCAATTGAAAGACTGCAGTATCAGGTTTCTTTTAAAACRTATCCACAGACTCATTCCACTGGTATAGATTTGGCCAGGTTTAATAAGCATAAGCAAGCATAGCTCATTAGCATAGCATAGATACTATATCCTCCTGTGTCATCCTGAGTTATCCTATATCAAAAGCAAGTTTTTATKTCCTTCCTGAAAAAGAATGCACACTTGATACCATCAGTCTTGCAGTTTATGCTTGGGTAGGGGTTTCATGTATCAGGTTTGCTAGCTAGGACTCCTTTTGTCATGCCACAGTTAACTTTTTGTGTGAGCAACTGCAGTAGTAGCCATTGCTGTAGCAAGCCTTACATCWGTGTTATGCAATGCACAGAAGCACCCTGTCAGCCAAATTCACTTGTTTGTCTGGTATCCAAGAATAGATCCCTCAACTTAGGGTAACTTAGGGTTATGAAGGTTTTCTTTTAGAGACTATTCTAACTGATTAGTTTTGGATATTGATTACAGCATTTTGAGGTCCTCAAAATATTTGCATAAAGTTAATCTGAATTTCTGTCAAATTATGATTCTTCCTTTTTTTTATTAATAGATTCTTGAAAACAAATCTTACGATTAGGAAAGCATGTTCTGTCTGGGAGCAAACATCGTACCCGCATGTTATCTCTCAAGCTGAGAATAACATAGAAATTCATAACTTTGAAAATCTCCACTGCAAGTGATTACAAGTTGCTCTTTTCAGCATCGTTTCACCAGCTACTTCAGTATCTGAAAATCTCATGCTAATGGGAAATGACTGTGGATAAATCTAGCTGATGAATATGGAAAGGAGAATAATTTTTGTATATTTGCTTTAGCAACTAGTCTCTGGCAACAGAATAGATCCAAGTTTGCTGAGGAATATGCAAAAGGTTGCTTGTGATGGGAGTGGGCTTTCCTTTTTCGAGGAGCTATGAGCATGTTGGAACACAATAGACAGAAAATTTTGAATATTAACATTTTGAGAAAGAAAAATAGATGTTGTTTCTTAGAATTCTGTGGTGGAGACTGTGTAATAAGGGATCCATATGGATATACTCCTACAAGATTACCCTTTTCTTAGGCTGTACCTTATGTTCAGGAGCAGCAATTGTATTTCATGCTGGAAGGAGGGGGGACTGATTCAGACCATGTTAAAAAAAGAAAAAAAAAAAAAAAAAGAAAGTACCCATTGGCAGACTCAGAGATATGTGTATGAATGCTCTGGGGCTCTTCAGAGAATATGATGGCCAGAATCTGTAATGGCCAGACAAGCACAGAGCATATATAGGAAAAAAAACCCAAGAGCTAAGTGAGTTGCTGCCCTGTGGTGAGGTCACTGTGTGTTTACACTGTGAGGCTGAAAGTTACACTTTCGGCTAATATAACCTTTCTGTCCCTTCACCTTTTCTGTGGACTGCAAAAAGTTGCCAGCATTGTCATTAAAATGCAACTAATTTTCTGAAACATGGTTATGGAGTTTAGTCGTGACAGAATAAATTCTTTTCTATTGCTGAAGTGCTATAACCAATTAAGCATCCTTTAATATTTCACTGAAATTTAATCACTGTGAGTCAGAATTATACCTTCATTAGGTGSATAGTTAGGTGAATTTAGAACTAGACTATCTTTGGCTTGTGCCTTATAGTTAARCTAATGTGGAAGAGAGAAACACATTGTGGGGAATCATTTGGCTTAGTTTGTAGTTTCTTATGGCTGAGATAAGTTAATTAGAGTCCACCCACGAGACACGTCAGATAGTAACTTCTTTGAGTTGTATAAAAGATAGCGGCTAGTAGAAGTTTTATGCAGTGCTTGAGCTGTCTCCATTTCATTCCTYAGCATGATCCTTTCCTGCCACCAAACAATTGTTTGCAGTGTCACAACAGGTGATGTCCAAAATCAGATCTAGGGAAGAAGATTATTGCGCAGTATAGGGGAAGAGTAKATATACACACCTGCAAATTTGATATGCACATGCCCAGCAAAGGACTGTACCCTAAATCCCTCTTCCGCAAAGAATCATGAACCCTAAAACAGMTAAAGAGACTTAATGGTGCTTAGTCATAGGATTTTTCTCACTGTATAATTTGCTTGTGGAAGGCATCAGGAATAGAACAGACATGCACCTCTGAGGACAGGGCAAAATCATGATCAAAGACTGAACCAAAGCAGACTGTGCTTGATAGTAGTAGAGACAGCTCTTATATTCCCATTCCAAGTGAGACTTCACATTCTTCTTCCGTCTCTGCAATGTTTTGGGGAAAATAGGAGTATTTTCCCTGACAAAGACACCTTGGAAGAGGTCATATCTCCACCCTTGTTTAGAATTACTGTTCAGCAGTTTTTTCCAACATCATTTCTTATACCAGTGATTTTTTCATCTTGCTGCCATTTTGATGAGGCAGAGAAACAAGGAAGGACTAATTCAATTTGGGGAAAAAAAAAAAAAAGAAAAAAAGAAAAAAAACACATTCCAAAGCTGGAAAACTTCCTGATCAAGAAGAGGAAAGGTCATTTCACCAGTCACTGTGAAAGGTTCTACCTCAGATTTAACCTTCATATTTTCCTTAAGCAAAAAAAAAGAAAAAAAAAACCACATTCCAAAGCTGGAAAACTTCCTGATCAAGAAGAGGAAAGGTCATTTCACCAGTCACTGTGAAAGGTTCTACCTCAGATTTAACCTTCATATTTTCCTTAAGCAAAAAGACAGATGCTGCTTTCTTTGAGTGCCATTGCAGACTGAGGGTAGTTCATAGCCAAGCTCCGTGTGTCACATGCACAACACAGTGTTGGAGTGACCTAGAAAGAGGACTCATGATTTGGAAAAGAGAACTCAGAGCCAGGTAGCTATGTATCCAGTGATACAGAGGCAATTTTAGGGCTTTTCTCTATCCAGTCCAGGGAAGCCAAAAGCAGTACAGCAATCCCTTCACAGGATTCTGCAAGAGAGTAAAGTTCCTGGCTACCTTATTCYTTTACTCGTATAATCTCAGCTGCACTCCCATACTTCTGGTGTGCCTATTATGGAGAAAACAGGGGAAGATGCTTTAGTAAGGGCGACAGAAGTTCTTTCTTCCCTGTCTGAGGATTGTAAGGAACCACTATAGTGCTGGCAGTGGTTGAGGAGAGACACACTTAGCCTTCCTCTGGCTGTTAGAAATGATAAGTAAAAAGCCCTTATTGATAGCGCTAATGACAGATGTATGTACAGGAAATGAGAGTCACAAAATTAGCAGATTAGAGTGCAGTGCTGGTTGTATTTCCAAAAAGCTGGGATTTTGATTTTCTATGGAATGATGTTTTCTTGGAGTATTTTTTCCCCTGCTTTCTAGGAGCAATATATCCTGGCTTTATATTTTTTAGTCTTTACAAGACRGGGTCACATGCAGGTTTCTATGCTGCTACAGATCAAGGTTCAATCCATCCATTTTTCTAGTAAATAACAATAAACATTTGACAAGTCTCTTACTGCTCATTTTGACAGGATGAGAACAGCATTCCATTCTCTGATAGGAGAAAGGACAAAAAAAAAAAAAAATCTGTATTCCTCAAGTGGGTAAAAACTATGAGTTTATTATCATTGTGTATTTGATTTGCATTCTATTCCATGCTCTCCTTTTTTAATTTTCAATGTTATTTTTCCACATCCTTCTTACTTATCTGGAGTTACAGCAGGAAAGCCCAGAGAAGATTTTGCAGAGTGAGGAAGGGAGAGTTCTGCAGCCTTTTTACTTGAAACTTTGCAGAGCAAAGCAATCTACCAGTCTTTCCCTTCATTACTCACTGCTTTGAAAGTTTTTCAAACAAAGATAAAAAAAAGATCCACTCTTTCACTCCTCTTTCAGTAGAGCMGGGAGTTCTTACATGTTTAATATTTCTTCAAAGAAATTACTCACAAACTGTTCTCCATTATCTGTAAAGACTTCAAAAGGATGCCTGTAATTCACAGAAGCTCCTTTTACTTTCATTCTACTGATAGATAAAKATATTTCTGTGATTGCAAGTATCTTAGGCATGATAAATAATAATCAGTCATGGTAAATAAGTAATAGACATACCATATCTGGAATATTCACTGGTTGGTGGCATGCCTAGCATGAGTTGTGGTTGGTTTTCGTGCAAAAACTCATTAACTTGCCGGTGAGTTCTGCATTGTCTGAGTCCATTTGATCCTAAAATSATATTCAGCAAAATTGTGTAGCATAAGCTCTAAATCTCATGGGTAAATCTTATGACCTAGGTAAAACTTTATTAAATTGATTAAAACACAATTTAGTCTCTCCTTGATGTCATACCATCAAAACCGTATGGGTCAGTTGTGGTTCTCTGAAATTAAGGGAAGAAATAAAGCTTGAGCACTCTTTAAATAGTAAACTTATCTTTTAATATGCCACCTTGCTGAAAAATTTATAATTCCACTCCAACTGTTTCTGCTTTYTGTTAGTGAGAAGAAACACAAGGAGGGCCAGATATGTATTTTCACAAGAATATGGTAGTAGGTAGAAGAAGAAAATACAGTTAATATTGCCGTTTTGTTTTGTTTTGTTTTCCTTACCAAAGATTCACTTCTGGGACCTGCAACTAGTATTCTAGAGCGCTTACCTTCAGTTTGGTCTGTTTTCTTTGTCTCATCTGTAACTCTTAAAGAACACTAGTGGTCTTCTTTCGAGTACACTTTGTTCATGTACTAGAAATCTATGACACTTGTCTAAGACCCTTCAGGAGTGAATCTATGCCAGAATCACATACCTCTGGAATCACAAAGTAGCTGGGGTTGGCAGGGATATCTGGAGATCATCTGGTCCAACCCCTGTGTTCAAGTAGGACCAGCTAACATAGGTTGTCTAGGGCAATGTCCAGTTTGGAATATCTCTATGGACAAAGACTTCACAATCAGTGTTCAAGTTCATTATGTGAATAAGTGTTTCCTTGTGTTCAGCTGGRATATCTAGTACTGGTGCATGGTGCAGTACTTAGCAATTCCCTGTGTTGAGTTTCATGAGGTTCCTCTCTGCCCATTTCACCAGCCTATTGAAGTCCCTCTAGAAAAAATATCATGCTATTATTGGAATCTACCATTAACTTCCTTTCTTCCTCCTGGGACATTATAAACAAAGCCTATTTTCTGACTTGAATGGATTTTAGCTTCCTATTCAGCAATGTGTTTGTCGCTCTGTAAAGAGTATCCTTGCAGTCCACACTCGACTTTGAAAGAAGCAAGGGGTCCCTGGTTGCAGAGAAATGCCTTTACCTAACTCTAACGTCAGGAACTGAAAGTATGGAGCAGTGTTCTAGTCTCTTGCAGAAAATTCCTAAATTCTSTATGTCTTCATGTCTTTCTAACCTGTCTAATCCTTCTAACCTTCCTTTTCTTTGCCTTCCTGTAATACCCAGAAAGTGATACAACATCAATCCTCCCTTTAGGAAGCACCTCTATTACATATTTACGTTTCTCCCCCATACCCCTGCCCCTTCCAGGAGATAATGCTTTTGACCTTTACTTATTTTTACACCCTACGTTCTTATTCTTCAACTGAGAAGATATTCTTATCTTAAGGTTATTGTAAAAGTCACTCTGATATATCTTGGTTCTTTTTACCTTGTCCGTTGCTGTACATATTTTCAKGGTTGTTATTTGTTTGTTTGTTCACAAGAAATTTTCTTCTTCTGACTCAGAAACAAATAGCTTTGTGGTTGCTTATTTAAACTGTCATTTATAATTTTTCAGTAAGTTTTTCTAAGTCACAAGAAGCAAGCAAACCATTTTACATAGCAGAAGATGCTTCAAATGTTTGCTGGTTTCATTTTTCCTTAGATCTCTGCTTGCTTTTCAACCTTGCTGTGCTGGAAAAATCTCTTCAAATAACTCCCTTTTCATATCTCTAAATTRTGGCTTTGTTCTTCTCTTACTGTATGTATACTCTGACAGAATCTTGGTGAAATTAAATTTCTTTGGCTCATTTTTGGAGAACTGGCAAATGTAGTTCTCAGCCTCTCAAGTGACATTAATTTTCTTTTTTTCCCAGCTTCCCAGTGAGAGGTAGTTTCAGGATTCTGGGAGATTCCTGATCTCTTTAGTTTAGTTACAAGTTACATTTTTGAAGTGTTAGCAGGGTCTAATGGAACTTTGGATGGAATGCTTACATGCAACGTGATTAAACTATATAATAAATCATAGATTGAATCTTAAACCGATGTTAAGGTATATTTGTATATAAGTGAAATTATCAGTTTATGCACAGAGTTTCCGTGGGTTGTGATAATTCTGACTCACTCTGTAAAAATCTTTCTGCTATTTGGAAGAGTTAAAATAACCTTGTTAGTTGTCCTGTTAGCTGCACCACGCTTCTCCGAGCAGTACAAAGAGACTTTGTGACGGAGTAGCCTGGAACAGGCTACTGCAAGAGTTTGTTTTGACCAGCCAAATGCAAAACATGCCAGAATACCACCTCAAGCAGTGCCTGGGRTCAGTGGCATTCCAGCACAACTTTGCAGACATAAAATTAGCCAGTGTGGTAGGGAATGGATTTCCTGTAGGACATGTGATTTGCAAGTGAGCACCGAATGCCAGCATAGTAAGAAGAACCTGTTAGTAGTCAGCCAAAATCCCTCTCCTCCTCACCTCAGCTCACAGGAACTCTTGTGGAAAGGGAAAGTCAGTAGCTATCAACCATTATGGGATTCTTGTCATCTCTTCTTGATCCTATCATTGTCATTTGCACAGATTTCACTGCCTTGAAGTAGATGGACATCTCTGCTTATAACATGCAAGGAGTCAGCATGCAGCTGACTGTCACAGCTATGTTCTGCTGGAAAAATAGCAAAAATGCTTCTGCAAATGAATTTCCTCTGAGATCTTATTTTTTCTCATTATTTATAATGTGATTCCTTTTCTAGGAATCTCTGCTACATGCTGGTGTGGTTGATGACCTTTTCTGGTGTAACTGTTCAGCTCTGCATTAAAAAAAAAATCAAACTTATTTGGGTCGGAGAAAGAGAAAATAAGCATGACACTTCAGCCAAGCTGATTGGTTATGATTATGGTTTTAATTAACCTCAGCTTTACAATCTTTCCCCCCCCCCCAATAAAAGCTTACTGAGAATGACAGTAGCTCTCTGACTGTACATAAATATGGTACAGGGCGAATTTATTTGTATGGCTATGCATTGTTTCCATAAGTACTGCAGCTTCACATTTATTAACAGGAATACTGTGTGGGCTTTCATTTACACTGCTAATGAGCTTAAATATGTTTTAGTTGGACTTGATTTCTTTTTGAGGCAGTTAGTGTTCCAGATATATTGAGGTGAAAGGTGTTCTATGTGCAGTTGAATAGCTTTGGTTGATTGGATGTAATTTATCTTCTGTGCTGCCAGATGTYCTTGAATTATGTCTGTATTCCCTTAAGAGATAAAAGTTAATGATCAGGGCACCAAATGCCTGCTGCTGTCATGTCCATGTGAAGGAAATGATAGCATAGAGCAAGGATCTTCAAAGTCTCATTTTGTGCTGTCATACCAACATTAACCCAAATGAGGTTGCCTCCGTGCAGTAGCTTGCACCTGGAGAGCTGAACTGAGCACCTTCTCTGATGCAGGGCATCACAGGGTGGGTTTCATGGTCTTCATTCACCCAGAAGTGCCTCACCTGCCCTATAGCCTTGGAGGCTTGTGAATCCCTACTGTAGGAATCTGGATTGGAGTAATGGAAAGGAAAAAAATCCTCTTATGAGGAATTGCTCTATACATAGCACAGTGTTTAATGGAAAGGAGCAGTATGCCTTGGGCTACAGTACCTCTTCCTTAGCCTCGTGCAATAATGTGCCCTGGAAGGCTATGCCTCGTTCTGTAGCCTATTGTGTGGCTTTAGTGTATCCCCTGTGGGCACCATTCAGAAGCCTAATAGATCTCACCAGAAATTTATATTCTCTGAGGTAGTCGTTCAATAYTATTACTTTATTTTCTTTCCTCTCTAGCTCTATAGATCTATTCATTATCAGTAACTCTCTATCCCACCAGTTCATGGGAGATTTATTAATTGCTTTTGGCTCTATCTTCTCCCCATCACTACGTTACTTTTCTAAATGACCAGAAAAGAGCATAAGTGAAATAGGAGATAATAATAAAATATCTTCTGTGTTGCATTTGACAAGACAGATTTTCTGAAGAGCAACTGATTGAATGATGAGGATACAAGATTCAGAAAAGCAAGAAAGAATTTGAGCTTAATAGTAAAGGTTTCATCAAAAGGCAAAATCATGACTATATATCATAAAGAAAACCCAATAAGTTAAAAAATGCAGGAAAATGTTAATGTTGGGTTGGGATAGTGTTTACTGAGGAAGCCTGACTCCCTCCCAGTATTATCTGACATATCCTTATATTGGTATGGCTGACAAAGTAATCATGCCATGTTGCTATTTATAAAAAATATCTCTTTTCTAGGACACCAGAAGTAGTCAGATACCACTGTGCTCTTCCAGGTGCAGGTCACAGTAGTTCTCTGACATTTTTAGATGCTCAAATTTAAAAGTCTTGAATCATGCAGGAAACAATTGTGAGACTTCACATGGTAAAATGGTTGAAAATTTTTTCTTAATTCCTGAGTCTTTTGAATGATCGAAGTTATATTTTCAAGTTGTTGGATTTTTTTTATTATTTTTAAGAGTCATAAATTAATCTTCAGTGTTGGTTTACTTGATTTTTAATAACATTTGAACAGTTGACCCTTGATTTTCTTTCTGTAACTCCAAGATCTGGGACTTTCAGGAAGAAAAAGTAATAAAAGACARCAACACTACACATTGTAAAGTTTTAAGGAAATCGAGGAAGGGATCACTGAAGAATTTTAACTGTACAAGCCAAATATATTAATTYGTTTCTTTTGCTCCTGGGCAATACATCACGTGTGACATTTTCAGTGCAATTTAGATCCTTCTACTCTAAAAAAGTCCAATCTTTTTTTGCCATTTTCTCCAGCCTTCTCAATGTCTGTCCACCATCTAGACTCTCGCTGCTGCTGTAATTCACATCACTGTCTTTCTGATTGACTCATTTTCTGCTCAAAGATCTTCTCCCRAATTTGATTGCACTCAGCTGTGTATTGAATGGTTTCTGTGATCTCAGTCACCATTCAGTGACCTACTGATCTACTTCAATTATTTTGATGGTAGCCACGAGCCCATGTCCTTGCCTGATAGTGCCCTGCCAGGGTCTGCTTTGAGCCTTTTTGTTGTTCCCTTGTTTTCTGATGCTCTGGTGCTGTCAGAGTGACCAAATTACATCATACCATTTTCTACCTGCATCCTCACTCATTYCAGCTTGATAGTCCTTCTTTCCTTAGCTGTACTCTTGAAATAACACCTCATTATTATCACTATTTTTAGAAGACAGATCTATGTGCCACTAAGTTACATCCATTGGGATTTAAGGACCTTTWATGTGCTTTTATTATTTTGGGTTTTTTTCTGGCAGCAAAGTCCATCCTCTGATTTGCCAATCTTTTTACTGACCCTTTAGCCAGTCGCTGCTCAGGATGTCACCTTTGATGCTTCTTCTCTCTCCTATTCCCACTTTAATCCCACTAGTACTGAAAGTGGGCACTCCACCTGAAAGGTGGAGCAAGTCTCTACCAGACCTTTCTACAGTGCTTTCAAGGAGAACTAGCTGGTATTACCATTCTTTAAGAATTATCTGTTGAGCTGAAAAAAGAGGAGAGGAGAGGAGAGGAGAGGAGAGG
>PTEX01000058.1:3028774-3111738 GCA_003342815.1 Eudromia elegans
CTACTGATGAACTAAGTTACACATTTTTGACTTAAGGTTTTCCCTGGAAAATCAAAATCGATCAGATTCCAGTATTAAACTTTTTCTGGAATAATTTTTGAGGAGAGGAGAGGAGAGGGGAGAGGTTGAACCTACTGATGAACTAAGTTACACATTTTTGACTTAAGGTTTTCCCTGGAAAATCAAAATCGATCAGATTCCAGTATTAAACTTTTTCTGGAATAATTTTTAATTCTGAGAGCACTCACGAYAGTATATTGTACTTATGTGAATGCAGTGGTGTGTTTCAGGTAATTTAAGATCAGGAAATTACAGTGAAATTGATTTTATCACAGTAAGGGATTTCTGTACAGGGATGCTAAATAACCAGAATATGATTTTCAGAGCCATAACTGTTTCTCATTACCATCCCACCTCCCATTTCTTTTCCTCTCTGCATTACAAACTTGTAGTGCATGGTAACAATGTTTAACACTAATACTGTGAACATTTACTTTGCATTGAGTGTAAAGGCTACAGCTGCACTAGTAAGTTAAAGAGTGGCCAGAAACATTCACATGCATCAGAAAYCCATCATCTGTAGAAAGTACATGAAGGATTTGGGGAGGGAAAAATCATGCTGTATATATTTTTTTTTCAAGATACACACACTTAATATATTTGCATGATTTTTGGTTTGAAATGTTTTTCACTTAAAAAGAGAAATCATAGAAATATAAATAATATATGCCCCTGGGTAATGCTAAGAAGGACCATGAGAGAAGCATCTTAATCTAGTGGGTAGAGATAAAACTGGATCTGGGGTGATGCAAGTGCCTTTCCAAAGGAAATGCCTTGAAAGCTCCTGGCAAGTCCTCTAATTARAGCAACCAGTTTCAGTCAAAGGCTAGATAGTATCATACCCCTYATATGATGGAGGAAAGGAACAGAATTTCCTAGTCAATTAGTCTAATCTGTCTTTTCTCTAATTCATTGGTTTTGCATAACTACAGTATTAACTAGCAGTTCAGTCTCACTAATCTCCAGTGTTACAAAGAAGAATAGAACCCATTTGTATATTACAGTCTAATCACGATATCTACTAATTTCCTTCCATATACTTCAGGCCTTTTTTGAAAGGAAATTGTTGGCATTATCCCCATTTTATAAGTGAGGAGACTTACAGTACAGCAAAATGATTTCTCAGGAACTGAGAACTGCTGATAAAGTTGAGCCTGATATCAGGGTAACTGATAAAGTAGGGAATAAAAGTCAAGTCTGCTAAATTCTGAGCCCAGTTCTCTCTCTGCAAGCTTCAGTGAGTACTTGCATCTGGGATTATGACAGCATCATTTTTTTTTCTTCTGCATTTCTAAGTCATTTATTTTCTAATTTTTGTAATATCACCACAAGCTGAAGTGAGTTGTTACRAAATTGCTTTACATGTGTTACATAATTTATAGCTCCAAGGACACAAAAAGAGCTTTTTAATGGTAGRGGTAGAAAGTAGAGTTGAATTTAAGAGGAATGCTAAAAGTATGCTTCCCTTTTTTAAAAAAAATGGATCYTAAGCTTCCRCTTTGGTGCTTTCAGAAAACAAGATACAGATCTATGTATTGATGGGAAAGTGTTATTGGCATTAGCTGGGTAAACTGTCATCTCGCCGTCACAGCTCTTCATCACTTAAATTCTTACAGAATCATCTACTGCTGTTTCATTTCAGGCACTTTTGCTATGCTCCAATCACAACCAGTAGCTCCCCTCCTCTTTCRGTAAATGAGGTCATTGTACCTGTGAGAGAAGAAGGGCTTTAACTTCCTTCTTTTTTTTTTCTAAACTAAAAAGGTCAGTTGTAGGACACACAAGTTCATTTCATTCCTTAAASACAAGATTTTCAAAGAAGTCAGACTATGTTCTTTGTGAATGGTTTTCCTTGTTATATTTTGATCTTCACTGATATGGTTCAGCAACTCTTAGCTACCAGCAAAAAAATTCCAACATCAGCATGGAGGAAATATGCTTGCTCTTCATTTACCAAGGAAAATAGAGACAAAAGACAGAAATTACCATGTCATATGTGCCTGGACTACAGTTAAGTTTCAGAAGAGAGAAAATAAAACTCACAAGACTTTTCAAATTTGTTGTTGCTCTAATTAGGTTTCAAATACCCTTTTGTTAAGTGGATTGTGTATCTACATGTGGAAGTAAGGTTGTTTTTAGATCCTCTGCTCTTAAATGTCACTACTTACGCTTGAGTATTTGTTTTCTTTCCCTTGAGTAATCTTTTCTAGTGCTTACAATTCTCACGCTCCTTAAACTGCGTTCATTGAAAGCTATCATAGTATCATAGATTAAAATTGAGCAAGTGCTTCGCACATTGATTTCCTCGTGCAGTTAGTCAACCATTTCTTTTTTATTCCTATATAATGCTAATGTGTAGTAGAGATCTCTGTTCCAGTTCTGTGATAAGAAACAGCTCTGCAAGGTCACACACACTGCCCTGAAGAGCATGTGGGCAATATCAAGCCCCTTGCTTCAAGATCCTTATCTGATGTAGTGCGTTTGATATGAGGGCTGTGAGAATTGTGAGAAGAGTGATATTGGGAATCCCAAAGCTCTCAGCTTTCAAAAGCTGTTTTGAACCAGACAAGAGGTTCTTGCTACCTGAACCCGTCCCTCTGTGCTTTACTCTTGGGGAGCTGACCGGCCACAGTTTTGAAGACCTTCTGGGTTTTCCTACCTCCTAGTATTGATTCCAAGTGGCAGAGTATGCTCCTCACTGATTAATGGTGTTAAAGTACAGAGCATCTATGAAAAGAGTTACCTGTGACAGAGTAAACCAAAGAATGAAGTGGCATCTCGCAGCTGCCCATGCTGGAGATAATCAAAGAGTCATCAATATCCCAGAGTGAAAATGTGTCTGCATTGATTTTAGATGTGGAGAATGTTAAGAATTGTTATGCATTGTAGCTGACTGGCAGTACATTTGGGAAGGGTGGATTCAAGCTGGAAGCRAGTCACGAAATGCTCTTACAATTTGGCAACTTAATCAAAAAAAGACCATCTTCCCTAGAAAGCTGTTTTTGAGATTAGTCACTTACCTCTTAATGTACTTGAACTTGGTGTTTATATCTATGTGCAGCTGTTCTTTACAATAATATTAATTTAAATATTTTACAAGCATATTTGAAGTTCATAGAACCACCCCAAAGTCTTTGTTCTAGATGTATATGGAGAATTGATTGCTTTTTCCATATTTGGTTTGCAATTGTGTTCCATTATAATTTATTATTAGTCTCAGTACTACCATAGCTGTAGCTGCCAGACCTGATTGAATTTAGAAATCTATTTCTTTTGAAGATTAAGAGGAGCGTTTATGGCTAGCATCAAAACTATTAACTTAGGCAGGCGTTAGGGCTGATCTTTGTATCATTGCCGTGTTTTCAAAAATGAACTGGTGTTACAGTGCTACTCCCAGTGACTGCGAGGCCTGSAAATATTCTGAGCAGTTATACTTCCTTGAAAGCCTGTGRGGAATCTATATTTGAAGAGAACAAGTTGTAAATAATTAAAGTTTTCAGTATTTACTGATACTTTCCAATATAAATTGGCCTGGTGTGTTAAGCAGAACTAATGTATTTTTATCTGTCTAAGATATATGTAAATCTATATACTGGACAAACCCAGTTGCTTGYTGCTTGCTTGGAGAGAATATAAGGGACTCTCTGTTTGACTGGCRTGGAGTAAGAGAAACTATTCAAACTGGTAGTGCTATAGCTCTGTTTTTTGAGAGCTATGATCATAATCCTGCTTATAATTGTCAACCCACCAGACACTTATTTACAGGTGGGAATATACTTAGGGAATTAAAGTAATGTCTGGGACAGAATTCAGGCAAGAAATATAGTGATAGTCAACAGGAACGATCAGTACCAGACTACTGCTAATACGAGCGGTACAAAACAATCCKTTGAACAGTTTGGCAGAGCACAAGTGTTGTCCCAGCTACAGCAGCCCAAGGTGTGTTGTCCTTAGAGTCACAGGGAGGGTAGAACAATTAGAAATAACTAGGGTAGAACAATTAGAAATAACTCTGGAACAAACGTTTTGACCATCAGCAGCTGCTTTAACAAATGTATGTGGAGCTTTCTAGGAGGGCTGCTTTCTGTGTTCTCAGCTCATTTTGAAAAGCTCATCCTTTTTTGTGCAGACTGTCTCTATTACAATAATCTGCCACAGATCTCAAATGTAACATTGAGTGAAACTTCCAGGTGATGTTGTTGTTCCAGCTGTCTCTCACTGGTATTTCTTCTRCTTACAAAAGTCTTTGTTTATTTGTTTGTTTGCTTTTTAAAAGGGATCCATATCTTCTCCTGTGAGGAGACTGAAGGTGTGTGTAGGTGTCAGTGAATGAATAAATGCAAAGATCATCAGAAGCTCAACTTTGCAGTGTCCTGATGTTTCTGCTTCTCTGTGAAAGCACATTCCTTTCCACTGTGCAGAAAGATCCCAAGAGTGCTGTAATTTGTGCTAACTGTGGTGACTGTTTGAGGCAAATAAAACCAGATACTGCTGTACAGGGGATGCTGTTGACCTCTAGCCAGGCCTTGCCTTCCCSTTTGCACTCACACTAGTTTCTGCAGTGGTGTGAGTGCCTGATCAGCTGCTTTGCTGCTGATGCTAAAGATCTGCAGCTCTAAGTCGGAATGGGCTCTTTTTATTTCAACTTTTTTCTCTCATTTAGACWCATTGTTATGGGGAAAAGAAAAATGTAGAGAATATCTCCTTAGTTACATTCTTAACTTTACATATGCACCATACACTGAATCTGAGCTTCTCCACTCAGGAGTCCTGACCAGTGTGCTGCAGTTTTCAGCACTGTGAAGTGGGGGTAAACCATGTTCATTACCATCTGCTAGTTTTGAATGCTAGTAGTGCTCTGACCTTGCATGAGTGCAAATGACTGCTTAAGTTTCGTGGCAGCAATGAATAATATTCATAAATGACCAAACCTGGAGAAGAGCTTGAGCCTATCTATTAGTTTGCTGTAACTAGGTTTTGATTTGAGTACATTAAAAAAAAAAAAGAAAAAAAAGTTTTATTTCCAACCCTGCATCTTCCAAGCTCTCCTTTCACTTCCATAGCTCATAGTGTCAATGCCRGTATTTCTTTTTGACGCAAATAACGGAAGATGGTTTCAAGAAGAAATCTCTGGCAAAGCAGGTATCTGCATTTCTAGGAGCCGTTTTCCATAGTGGGGAGTAGGAGGATGAGGAAAGGAGCAGGGGAGGGGGTGCAGGGAAAGAGAGAGATGTGGCTGCTTGCCCTGCGTTTTAATGGAATGCGCGTATTGAATGTAGCCTCTTGTCTTGACAAGGTAAGCAGCCTGCTGATGTTACAAAGTAAATGTTCAGGCACCCATGAAGCAATGTCACAGCTGCCAGGTTCAGACTCAGCAAAGGCAAGGATCATTTGCATGCTCATAACTGCTCGTTGCAGGCAGGTATTTTTGTTCTGAATCATTTGTTGAGGTTTAGGCATATTCAAGATTAGGATAGATGCAGATGAGGAGAAAAAAAAATAATAGTTTGGGCTGCTTTTTCTTCTTTTCCTTTATGGCATATTAGAGAGATGACCCTGAAAACTTGTGCGATGCTGGGATACTGGAGCAACAGAGACGGGGTAGTTCGAACGCGTGTTTCGACTTCATAGGTCCAACTCCTCTCTGCCAGCACCCAGCACAGTAAACAAAACAATGTTCTTATGCCTGCCTTCATGTCAAGAGTAACTTTATTCTCTCTCTCTCTCTCTGTTTTTTTAAAGGATGATTCCTGCTACAAACAAGGCCTTTGTGGTAAACAACCTTGTTTCYGGGACAGGATATGACCTCTGTGTCCTGGCAATGTGGGATGACACAGCTACGACCCTTACTGCCACCAACATTGTGGGATGTGCCCAGTTCTTCACCAAAGAAGACTATCCTCAGTGCCAGTCCATGCACAGCCACTTCCTCGGTGGGACCATGATTCTGATCATTGGAGGCATCATTGTGGCAACTTTATTGGTGTTCATCATTATACTTATGGTCCGCTACAAGGTCTGCAACAATTCCCAGGGGAAGATGTCCAACGTCAGCAACGTCTACTCACAAACAAATGGGGCACAACCAGTTCAGAATGGAGTTCTGCCCCAAGTCAACCCCAAAGTGGTGGTGAGAAATGAACTTATGGAGTTCAACTGTGAGTCTGTGCGGAGCAGTATCTCCTCTTCTTCCAGCTCTGTGAATAGCCGCGACTGTGATGACTATAGCCTCCAAAGTGAGCAGGGCACATTGTCCAGTAAGTGGAGGCCCCCCTCCAGGTCAAAACACAATATTGACCGTCTAATGGGAGCTTTTGCCTCCCTGGAACTGAAGTGTCAGAAAAAGGAGGACATGACAGACTCCAGAACTTCCACGGTGGCCCGCCACTCGGACAAAGAGCCACTGCTGGGCCAAGCGGAGTCCAAATTTCGCAGCCTCCTCACGTTGCCTCTGGAGGGCAAAACTAAACGTAGCCATTCTTTTGACATGGGGGACTTTGCTACATCTCAATGTTGCACCTACCCAAAAAAGATAACGAACATTTGGACAAAGAGGAGCCTCTCAGTGAACGGCATGCTTTTGCAGTACGATGACAATGAACTAATAGGGGCTAAAGGGACTTTCGGGAGCTCAGAATGGGTAATGGAAAGCACAGTGTAAATACCAGTGTCTCCCTCTCTCACCTCACCTCATGTGTGAAAAAGTATGGTTTGCTGCAGGGCCACATATTTGGAAAGAGAGAGGTGGGAACGTTCTCAGTCATAATGGTCAAAARGATAGGTAAATAAATAAATAAATAATGGAGATAAATAATGGAGAAAGAAGGTTATGAAATGTGAATAGGCACGTATGGCACCTTTCATGTCTGGCCCCAACTAAACCATGCGTGAATGTTTCAAGGAATTTACTAGTTGTATTTAGCATTGCTTTCCAGAAGTTTCTCAGCCTCTTGGTGAACCGTCAAACAAGATTAAACAAGGAGGGTAAAATGGGTTTAACAGCACAAATCTAATYGTGAAGAGTTTGGAGTTATTTTCCACCCTCTTCTTTTAACCTCAGAAATACACTTCTGTGGATACAAGACTGGTGCTAGGATGTCTCTGGCTGTTACTGAAGTGACATTCTCAAAAGTGCAGTCAGGGCATCCAGAGGGACAGATCAGAACAAATGTTCAGCTTAATATTGTGGTGTTAAAAGTGACATCTGGGAAAATAACAATGCCTACTGTTCAGTGGGCTTTCGGTTGGGATTTGATGATTTTTTTTTGTTTTGTTTGCCATGTTACTGATTTGGGGTTGTTTCCTTACCCCATGGCAGAAAGTRTGTTCCCATGAGTTTCTGTGTTTTATTTTCAGTTTCTCAGCAATCCTCTTGATGAAAAGGAGGATGTATACAAAGATCAAATTTCTGATGTTCTGTATAACCCACCTCCAATACCGCTTCTTTGTATCCTAGGAAAAATGAAATCTAGGGGTTAATTAAATTAAATTTTAAAAGTCCTTTTTTTTCCCATCTTCTTCATAGTCTCTGCATGTCATTGCACAAGGCAGATTGCAGCAGCTCTTGATATCTGTGGGAGTTTAGCTATCAAAGATAGGAAAATAAGAATCACGATTTCATATCTAAAAAAAAAAAAAGGAGAGAAAACAAAAGTGGCTCTGCTGTATTCTCCACATTATGAATACCAATTTCTTCTGGCAAAGGTCATGTTGTCACTCTCTGTTCAACTGACAAGGACACAAGTAAAACACACACTTTCACTCTATTGTGACAAGAGCTCTTTTGTGCAGTCGCCCAACAGGGCTTGRCTGTATCAGAAGAATCCCAGGAAATGCAGGTTTTGCACTTATTCAAGGGATTGAGTATGTTTCCAATTAGCCAGAGAAATCGAGTTTATTTTGGATGTTTCAGAACATAGGGTCTCCCTTGTGTTCTGTGTGCTCCTAAGCCTCAGTCCCTCGCCCTCACTAAGGGACTTGCTAACTAAGAACAGGTTGTCTCTAGGGTTTTCAGACTGATTCTCTCATTCCTTYTGAGGGAACATTTCTGTAGTTTTGCGAATACTCAAGCCCATCCAACTGATTTCATTGTCCTCAGTGATTTTACTGTGATTTCCAGCGTTCTGGTGGCTACTGCAACTGTCTTTATTTAGTTAGTTGTTGGTTCCCAATGTTCGACTGCTGGGAAACATTTTGAAATTGCACATTGTTCCTATGATTTTGTTAAAGATGTGGAGAAAAGGTGCAAGGCACAGAGAAAATAACACATGAAAAACTCTATGTATATTTTTTTTAAAGGCTCAGAGATATATTGTGACATGGCTGTGTATTGGTCTTGTATTCGTCACGTTTCCTACTTGGCGTTTTAGAAAATTACATTCCTGTGATCAGAATATTTTTTCCTTTTTTTTTTTTTTTTTGCTACAAAATGTACAGTAAAAACATCCYTGAGGAAAAGAAAAGTACCTGTTTTTCCTTTATTTGTTGTTCTGTGGTATGCTTTGAAACCTAAACAAGGAGCAGTAATTGCTTTTAAAAAATTGTTATGAAAAGGTATATGCTTGCTTTCTCCTTCCCTGAAACTGTGATTGCCTTTAGGATTTTAGGCATAYAGTAGGAATCAAAGAATACAACTCTCTTTGGAATGTATGGGGGAACAAATGCAAAAAATCATACCGTTTTCTTTATAGCTATACTTATACAGATCTATGTCACTAATGCATTTTAACASTGATTTAAGCCCACATATTAAATCTGCTGAAATAAGGGGAAGATTTTTTTTTTTTTAACTAAGCTTATAGGTTTTTGGTTCAGAGCCAACATTTTTATATTCAGAAGAGTTTCATGCAAACTTTATTTGCGACATCTTTGAAAGTCTCTGGTTTTCTTGTGCTTTTYRGGAGAAATGACACATCCACTGCCAGAATCTACATCATCCACCTGTCCAGATGGCAGCTTCTTTTTAGCCATTAATGACACTTACATTTACATTGTGCTGGAGACTCTTGAAGAAGCTGATAWAATCATTTGCTTTTACTCGTTATGCTGCAGTGTGGTCAGACTATTTTTCATGATGTTTCTYCTTATCTTTGAACATGATAACTGGGTTGTTTTTAATTTAGCTGTTGAGTTCATTGTCAWTATTAGCGGCATATTTAGCCAGGAATTTTCAAAAGCCAAATACAGTACCATCTTCTTTTTAACAAAAGAAAACATCTCAAACAAGATTACACCTAAGACACTGATTTAAAATGAAGGATTGTTGCCAAAGGACCCAGGTAGATATCACTGTCTTTGGGTCAAACTCTACATCAACGTCCTATTGCTAACACATGAATGGTCCTTTTCCAAATTCCCCTTCCTACTAAACTATAACCTGGTTATACTCTGCTSTAGTTTTCATGTGTGTACCTCATTCAGCAGCTCTTTATACAAATGATTTTGTGTAGTGCTGCTGCATTGAATGGATTCTTCCTTGTTCCACTTCTGAGGGCAACTGTTTATCAGTAGCTGATGAATTGATATATAGATACTCACCTTACTTGGCTGTAATAAATATTTTCACACACKGCTGAGGAGTTAAGATAGTTCCAATGTACTATTCCCCCCATCCCACAATCCAATACTGAGAAATTTATGCAGGCCTCAAGAAACAGTGCTGTCACATAAATTAATGTGACAGTGTGGCATGTGGCTGCACCAACTATGTGTTAGATGTGTCAGGTGGTGCAGATAGTGAAGAGAACAACATAGATCGACAAGAGCCTTCTGAAAAAAAGAGCCTAGACAATTAAAGCTGCTGCAAAATTCAAAGTGAATCCTGTGGAAATAATTGAAGACAACTGTACACGGATGTGAAACCTCTGCAAGTTATTTTTTTTGACATCTTGTGTAATAGCAGCATAAACTTCACTTCTAAAAATATACTATGCCATTTACTTGAAAGTACAGGATATGACTCYACTATGAAATGCTGCACATTTAGTACTACTAAAGAAACAAACCAAATGCCCTGGAATAGCATCCTGGAGAGTATGAAACTAGATGATGAAAAGRAAAGATCTGAAATTTGTGATAATGTGGTGTTCACTTATGACTACTGGGAACCTACTGGTTTTATATGAATTTGACACACATTTGTATGTATGTGTGTGTGTGTGTGTGTGGTACATATGAGTAGCAAAATCAAGCATAATAGTCATAATTTGTGTCTTCCTTACTAATTCCATGAATTAGAATATGCATCTGATTTCAAAGGTCTTTTCTGAGTTTGCAAGCTCTGGAAAGCCTCAGCCAATTTGCTTTCCCCTTGTCTGTAGAGCACCACAGCATTTTACATCCCTACAAACTCCACCTGATGACCGTTCAGATTAGTGTATTCATAAAGCAATGCATAACTAAAAAGGAATGAGAGGTACCACTGCACTTTGCATAATGACTGGAAGGCCTTGGCTAAGGTTATTTATATCTCAGTCCATGGAACKGAGATGGAAAGAGAAACAGCTAATRTTTCCATTCACCCTGGAAAGAAGACTCTGCTTGTTTCATTCTCAAATGCCACCCAGTAGAAGGGTTGCAAAGACATCTGACCAGAAAGAGCCCCTGAAGGTGTCCGGGTGAGTGCAATAAATGCAGTAATGATTTAAGCACCTCAGATCTGTAGGCTGATGAATAATTCCATCTGATAACMAAGAACACATCTTAGTCTTTGAATAGCTTAAGTGTCACATCTGTTTCCAAGGCTTTGTACCCATTAACCCATCCGTAATACACAACATACCATATGGTGTATGTAGTTCCCCGTTTACTCCTGGCAGCCTATTTTCCTGGAACCAGTTCTCAGTGACTTTCTGCCCTCTCTCTTCAATGCTTTTAATTCATTCTTTGGGTAATTCTGGAGATGTAGAGATATTCTGGATGTAGAATTAACAAGTGACATTATTAACATTTTTCATTTTATTTTAAATTGCCTAAACATGATGGTCTCCCTCTACATTTGTGCTATTTAGTTTGATCCAAGGTCTTAGGCCAGATGAAAACTAAATCAAAGAGTGCCTTGCAACTCTTGCTTTCAATATAGGGATTTTATTTTCTGTGATATGTTTGTCTGATCCTAATTAATTGCTCCTTAATCCTCCATGGTACAGCATTCCCTAGCATCAGCAGTCAAAAGGTCCTACTCTATGAAATAATGCCAGATGCTTATTCACTCTATTACACTGCCAACATATGGCAAGTGCCACAGATACAGATATATAGAGATAGAGATATATCAGCATGGGTGTGCATCTGTGTTCTTGCACACATGCTTATATGAAGACATGCACATATATATATTATATTCTTTAACCTTATGATTAATTATGTAGAGTTTTTCTGGTTTAGTGATACTTTTTTTTTTTGTTTAGTGAACTAATAATATGACTGAGATAGCAGAAACCTTTCTTTCTAGGAGGGTTATCATATTCTTTGGTTCAGCCTGATCCATTTTCTATGCCCAAATCCTTTTTTTTTTAACTCGCTCCATGGTGCTTGGAGCCTGACTAGGGAGCTATCTAGAGCATGACAAAGATGAGCTCCAAGCTCCAGTGCCCTTAGCCAGAAATTGCCATTTCCGAGGAATATCCATATCTCATAGCTGGAGTCAGTCCAGTTGTGCTGTTGATGGGTAGTGCATATGCAGTCTGGTCACATACAGGAACTGCAAGAAGACAAAGCATGCACAGTCTCTGGATATTTTTACTGGTAAATCTAATGAGAACTTCAAGGAGCATGTGCAGTCTGAATATTTTCATGGGCTTTTGATTTGACCAGGTCTCAGTAACTTTCCCTAAACGTAGAACAAAACACATTCGACACACTGTCCATCCTCTCACAAATTATCCAGGCTAAGCTTCAAAGCATGGGGACCACTAAAAACATCCCAGGATTTCTTTTGTTCATATAATCAAACAAAGCTTCCATTCTTTTTCTTTTGCAAATAGCTGAAATTTTCCAGGTGAAAATTCAGCTACTGAAAAACAGAGCTCCAAGGGWATGTCCTGGATACCTTTAATAAGCCATGCTGCTTTGTTTGCCTGTAATATTGTTTGAGCAATGTTAAATTTATTGGGTGTCTTTCATGATGCTTTTCACATAGGGTTCCTTTCAGCAACATTAGTTTATTTTATAAGTATTAATACTCCCGTTCTCTTCTCTGCAATGAACAATGGAGGAATATTTTAATACTGAGCAGTTAATTATCACCTATACATTTTATGAGTCAAATCACAAGATGGGTGTCTGCACAGAAAGAGTAGATTCTATTGTTTCGGAGAAGATGGCCCTTTTTGCCAGCATTATTGGTACATTGATGTGAAATATAGGATCTGAGAAAGCATAGGCAGGGCTGCACGCTGTGAAACATCTACTTTTTATCCTATTGTAATGAGGTTGAAACAGAAATCCAGACAGGGGATGTGTTAATCTTCCTTCCTTCAAATATGACTCAAAGATGTGAAACCTTAAATAATTCAACCCATAAATCTGATGTACCAGACAGAAAAAATGGTACTCACTGGACCAATGYGATCCCAGTGTTATTGCAGCAGAGGRCTGCTYRGTTGGTCACTGCTGGAGTCTGTTTTTATGCACAGAGGCTCAACYTGATGAAGCAGGAGACCCAGAACTGGGACACYGGCCTGTCACARTCATGCAAAGCTGGCTTGGCAATGTAGGATCATGCTAGGTCTGGGTTGTCCGGATCAATTGCTCTATACCAGACCGTGTGAAAGATTCAATGCAATGAAGCACCAGAGACCCTGTAGGCAGACTTTAGACCTCTGACTTTCAGTATTTACCCTTGTACGACTTTGTTGTTGGCTACAGTGACTGATGATTATAATTGCACATGTTTAAATTATTCAGTGTAACAAAATGATCAGATGAATTGAGCTTCTTTGTCACACAGGAACTGAGSATCCCAGTTTCCTGAAAGACATTTGTTTTCTTCAACTGTTCTCCCAGGAGGTGGAAGATACGTGCATCRATATCAGGTAGTTTGCTATCCCTTCTCTCCTGATACGTTCAGAGATGTCCATTTCAGCACAACTCATTTGGAGCAACCACAAAACTAACCAAAAACATGCTGACCAAACCAACACACTGTTTTTTCATTCTTCCAGGAGGAAATACAATATAATCCTTGTTTTGAAAAGAAAATCACAGTGACCCAGTTTCCAAACAGCTAACAGATATTATTAGCTAGGTTAGGCCACTGCTAATTCCACTACTTTAAATTGTATCTGKCATTAATGTGGATTACACCAGGTGAAGAGTTTCAAAATTAGCCTCTTGGACAGGTGACCTGGATTTCATTTTCAAGAGGAGAGGATGTCATAGCCTTCAGGGGCCCCAATCTTTCCTGGCTATTTTTGAGAATCTACTGCATCTGTCTTATAAACTAATTAGGATATATTTATTTTTCCTGAATATATATAAATTCATATCTATAAATGTAAAGAGCAAGTTGGGTGCTCCCATTATGAACAATACTAGGTGGGTACAGATAGGCCTTTCTGTTGTTCAGAATGGACAACTRCGTTAGACTAAATCTTCTCTGAAATACACCAGGAGGTAAATCTTCAGTCATTCAAGAAAAAAATTATTCTGGATTTATTTTCGATTTATGCCTCAAGCACAAACTAAAGTGGGATAATTAAAGCTAAATATGAAATAACTCTTGACAGCAATGTTCATGTGTGCTTTCTACACAAATCTTCTTCCCTAAACATTGTCAAAAGCAGTGGATTTGCATTCTTCTGGTCTTACTCAGCTTCACAGACCTCAGCAGTATTTAGCCGGTTCTAGAGACCGATCTAACTTGCAGCACTTCTACAGGCTACTGCTTTGCTTTTTCRGGACATTTTTATCTCTTCTTTATCTCCTCTTCTGCCATCTCCAGCACACTCAGAAGGATTTCCCAAAACAACTCTAGACCAATCTTTTCCTGTATTGGTAAAAGTCTCCATTGGTTGTGTTGTTCACTGATCTATTTTTTTTTATTATTTTTATATATTTTTTTAAGCAGCAGCTGAAGGGGAGATGAGGCTGTCTTTGCCAGATGTGCTAGAGAAAACCTAGCCAGACTCAACATGTGTTTGGTTCCAGTATGGCTCGTCTATCTCACATTATTTTCAGTTTGTAAATATTCATGTCAGTTGTTTTTCATTCATATGAATGCCTAGGGAATGGTCCTCCTACCACTACCTCCATTAGCATACAGTTCCTCCCACATGAATACAAGAATTCACCATCCTTTATTTGTTGTTCATCATGTCTTCTTTATTTCTKGTCCTTAGGAATAGTTATTTTCGTCCAGCGAGGGAGTAGAAGTAACATTTGATCTGTCACAAAGAGCTGTAYGGGGAATGCAGCAGCTGAAATAAACACTGTAAATACAACTTCTGGAATGAAATATCTTCCTCCAAAATTATGTGCAAATGAGACTAAGATTTGCTAAAATTCAGATAGGTCAGAAACAACTCATGAAAACAAACTGAGAATAAAACAAATTAAATTTGTTGGATGATTACTTGAAAAAAAAAAGATGTAATTCTAAGAGCTTTAAATTTCAGTTAAAATAGTAATAGTGATTTTTTTGAACTGCACAGGCTCTACTCCAAACACGGACAGGGCAAGAATATCAGCTTTGAGGCTAACAAAGAGTTATAACATGCAATATGTAGCCTCACACTATATAACTTCTAAAAGGCTTGTGAAATTCCTGAAGGAGGAATGTAATTACCAGAGCTGGGATTAACTAATAATAATTAATCAAATTTGAATCCTAATTGGAAAAGCATTTCCCTGATGTGCCTTGTGGAAGGAGAAAGGAATGGAATGTATTTAAATTAGTTTTGGAATTAAAAAAAAAAAAAAAAAAGGCGTTGAGAGTGGATTTGCAGCCCAGACCTAATGATCAGTTTGTTCCTAGTCTCCAGATTATAAGAGATTACCACAGATCAAACCTTTTAGCAGAAAAGAGCCTTTTAAATCCACCTCAGCATTGCCCTTGTYAGGAATGAAGGAGAGAGGTTCCTTCCACCGGAAAAAAAAAAAGCAGCCCATAATTCACAACTAGCCAGAAGAAAGGTGCTTGCTTCAGCATTGAACCAGGTTAGTTATGCCTCTGATTTACACAGCAGTATGTCATCCTCATGAAAAGGATGGCACCATTAAGTAATATTAAACAAGCGTGCACTGACAGAATAATAATCACGGATTGTAAAGGTTACAGCAGAGAACGTGGTAAAACCAAATACCTGCTTTAATTCTGCTGGGTACCATAATATCGGGAGCCAAGAGTTCCACTTACAATATAAAATAACATTAGTGCGGCAGTTAGGACTTAATGGTTTGTGGAGAGATGGCTGCAAGATTTTGCAAAAACATCCAAATTAGTCTGTATTCAAGTTTTACTTCATTCCTATTCTTTTCCTGGGTGTATTGTCATCTCTCTCAAGGGAGAGTTCTCTTAAAGCATAGTGAAAAAAATGCTAGAGGAATCAGGGCAGTTTCTCMATTTCTGTATGTGGGCATAATCTTGAAAACACTTCTGCTAGTTCATCCCAATTGGAGAGTCTGGCCTAGGGTGCTAGGATGAATCAAGTTTCTGACCTGGAAAAACTCAACTGCTCCAGAGACTGGAGAAAAAATGTTCACTAAACATGTATAGACTTCATCTCCCTTTTCACTAAATTTTCTCCTCTCTTAAGCTGTAGGGGACTTGAGTTCTAGCCCTGGTGTTTAAAAATCCTTGGAGATGGCCTGCAACAGCTAGAAAAATAACAGAAGTGAATCTGAACTGCACTAATTTTGTTAGGACCTCACCTGGTCCCAGACACGGAAGGTCCTCCAGGCTTCCTGGAGGTCCCGTGTTACTGTAGCAGTGAGGTGGTAAGCCATGGTGGCCTGGCAGCCGTGTCCCTGACAGGAAACCCTGTAGGGAGAATGAACTGAATGTTTTCAGTGTATGAGAAMTAGGAAGCAGAAGAAAATGACGCTATAATCTATAAAAGTATATTTTTTTGGCAGTCTTCATATATGATATGCATTCAACATAAAGAACAATTGTGCTATAGAGTGTATTAATCCCAACCAACAAAGCAAAATGTCAGTGACTCCGCTCTTAGCTGCTTATCCACAGTTCTGACATCTTCTGAAAATCTGACTTGCACAGTCCTGAGGTCACTGGCAGCAACAGGAATGCCATGATTGATTTCCATGGATATTTCCTCAAACTTGGAGCAAGAACTGATAGAAATGAAGCAAAACATCAYCTCTTCATCCTCTCCCCTTCTGTCTCTTTATTTTGCCCACACATGTATGAATTTTCTGCTGTGGTTTGTTACACTTGTACATGTAGTAAATATGCATTTAAGAGCAAATATACCCTCTCTGTGATTAGAAAGTTTTGTATTGATCCACACATTGGCAGTGTTGCTATTTTATTAGTTCCAAGGAAGAAATCAAAAYGCTCTTTTGACAATAATGATTTGATAATGGTAATTAAGAAATGTCTGAAATAAAACTAACCTTGATAAATAAAACTGGGCACATAYACACATATATACATACATATACATGCATATATACGTATATATACACATACACGCACACACATACACACACACACATATATTATAATGATGTCAGTATCCAGAGCCTGTTAAAGTATTTCCAAGGCATTCTCATTTTTTTTATGTTATAGAGATCTAAAATGATCAMGGCTGCAGGAGGTAGTGTCAGAGGTAAGAGATAAATGCAGTTGTTCGCTAATTGCTGTCTCTTCAGAGGGAAGACACATCACTAAATATCAGAGACTTTATTCACCACTACATCATTACCTAGAAGCTTCATTCACACTAAATGCGTGTCTCATTTTAAAACAAAAAACTTTGACACTGACCCTAAAAACCCTTTAGGTACCTTTTCTTYTTGTTTTCAGTGGCAAATGAAAGCTTTAGGGGGCAGGATCCTATTTTTGCAGRAGGACCAGGATGCTTTAGGTCAGCCTGAAGCAGGAGAGCAATAGAGCCAGAAAAGGAGTGGTAGGAAAGGAGTGTTCAGCTGTGACCACAACCACAATGCTGTGCATTTGCCCCCTCACCTCCACCTCTCGTATGTCCCTGTTACAACATGCTGCAGTCAGCAGAGTTTCTGGCAGGGTCCTCACTGCTACTGTCAGGCCCTAGCAAGTGAGCTCCGTGGCACAACTCAGATGCAGCAGGGAAGAAATGTGGACTTCTGGTGCGATGATCAAGCCAGAAAGGAGTGACCTACCCAGCCCCTTTACTCACCGTGGCCGTTCCCAGTCAGMCTCTGGCAGCCTAGAAAGCTTGGTTTACTTGAATTGTCTATGAATTTCCACTCTGTAGAGGCAGGMAGATTAAACACAGGGGCAATAAACAGTGTGTCAGTGCTGGTTCTCTTTAAATTCATCTCTGCTTGGTGAACTGGAATTTGCGTCCTTAATTACTGAGATTATCCCTCTCTCAARTATATATTTGAGCAGGGCATTCTGCTGTTCATTCTGTCTGCTGTGAGAAATGTAATCTTTTAAATATACATATATATGTATGTATATATATTGCCATATATATGTCAGATGTATATATCTAATACATTCCTTTGGTGGCTGCAYATATGTGTAAGTATATATCTGATAGATATGTATATTTTTGATATGTAAATATARCTATATAGATATACATATTTTTCTTTAAGYGAATGCCTCAGAAGCAAGAGAGATTCATTTAGTAAATACAAAGGTATTGTACTCCTGACTTTGATCTCTGAATCAAGGGAAACAAAACAGGTTTGGCAAACACAATCTTTTGCAAATTATTTCACAGGGGAACTCTGAAGGTTGACTCCTACAAGGCAGAAACACAGACTTGCTGAATCTTGAGGACGCTGTAGGTGCTTCCTCGTTAATGCCTTAGGTACACACTCACCATTTCCAGAAATGGAACGCAGCAATGTTTGAATATCTCTTAGAGAAGGAACCTGGAAGAAAAGAGAGAGACATCCATGGTTTCCCTGCTTCAGTCGGTAGCATCATGAGAATGGTTAGYTGACAAGTGCTATGGCATGCTATTATAGAGGGCATACTTTTATAGCTGGCATTTAATGRAGCATTGTCATTCATGTAGAAATATCAAAATGTCTTTGCCCAGAATATCAAAACACTGACCTGATTACTTAGAGAATTGTTTCCCATCCCCTTGGTTGATGGTCACCTTGTTGCATCCTCCCTGTAGTCCCACAGGATCAAATATAGAGTGTTTTGGCCTGTCTGAAAAGCAGTACCTGRTTCAGAAATCAATAAGGTCACTGTCCTACCAGGAAGGAATCCCTAATCAAATCTCATTGATGCTTTCTCAGCTTCCCACTGTGCTCACATCCTTATTGTAACAGAGACGGCGGTTTACAGAGGTATTTAAGACACTTAATCATGAAGATAAATAATCAGTGAGCTTTACCAAAGCGTCTGAATTACTGATTCTGCTTGTGCTTCAAATCTCTAAATCTAGGACAGGAACCATGAAGTATCTGTGGACACCTCAGACATCTCAGTGTTCATATATATCTTCTCCTGCTTTCATTTTTTCACAAGTTCTCAATATTGTAGAAATAAGATACTTAAAAACCTGTCTTGCCTCCCTACTCTTTGACCATCATTAGAAATGCCAAAACAAGGGATATTTTTGTCCTCCAAAACAGAAAACATAAACATAACTTAAAATTTATAAAATAGCTAACTTGACTCTGAGCTCTGAGCAATTCTTTCCTAAAATCACAGCCCAGCCTGATTTAAGGTTCAAATCAGACATTTGACAAAGGGCATGCAAAAACAAGTGTAAAATCTTAAATAAAAAAGAACAATTAGCTTTTCAGGGAAAGGAAATGTTACTTTAATTGCTGCCAGTGGGAAGTCACCTTGAGCTATTTAGTTTATTTTAATTTTACAAGCTGTTCAGTTAGCAGATTGACAGAAACAGAGTACCTAAATGAAATGTATAATCCTTTTACTATAACATTTTCAGCTGGAAATCAGCCAAAATAATTTAGTGGATTCAGCTTAGGTACTTAAATAATGACAATGTCTTCACTTATTCTTGCTGTTATACAAATTCTAAGGGCTGTCACTTCATATTTCAGGGCAACAAATAGACCCAGTGTCAGTGATTTTTATCATGACACTTGCTATATTTGGTGTCTTTCTTAAAGGCCCAACTCCTGTACCTTTATTATTTTGACAGACTGTCAGCTTCTATTAAAAAAAATAAAATACTTTGTTTTTTGTCCATTTTAGCTGTGGAAAAAAAAGCTTCATGAACAAAGTTTGAAAATCAGAAGGTATTTCAAATACAAAAAAGGTAATTCAAATACAAAATTTATCATTTTATTACTATAACATTTTGTGATCATTTTGTGATCAGTTTGAGGCACGTTTTTTGGGTTTGAGACTGCCTGTTCTATTTACCAGCCTGGGTCAGAAAAAAAATCATCAGAAAGAAATCACTGTGTTGATTTTATGTCTTGTCTGGCAGAGTTGACAGCCAGCTTTAGGACACTGAAATCAGAGATTTGAAGAGGTTTCCTAGGGCACTCAGTCCCTCTGAGGGTCTGCTGGGGCACCCCATCATGGTGTATTTTCCAAGAGGCTGTTAAATTCAATTCTGAATGACCAAAATGTCAAGTAGGTCCGTTGCTTCTCACTGTCAGTCACATGTCAGCGCTCAGCTTAACACAGCAGCCTGCACCTGCAGGTCCTTACCTTGCCGAGGGCTCCAGCACCCCCGCGTGCTAAGCCATTAAACGGATAGCATCTCTCCTCCATGATCAGGTCACGGGATTTCACAGGACAGAAAAAGGCTTAAGGTTAGCTGGAAGATTACAAATAACGCAATGAGTCAGGCCTGTAGAAAGACACCTTGGACTCGTGCAAAGGGGACATCTCAGGACACCTTCCTACTCCCTCAGTAGCGCTGGTGGTTGGGACCCACTTTGCCAATGACAAGTGGGTCGTGTGTGGAGATGGACTGGCTGCTGCYGTGGATGCCCCTGCACATGGCTGTCAAAGCCATCTGCTCTGAATTAGTCCATATTAAAGGCATGGCGTGGACAAATCCCTTCTGGCTGTGTGTGATACAAGTTTATCCCTTGTGGCTRGGAGAAAAAGGGCTGTCTTTCTCACATGTGAGGGGAAAGCAGTGAATGGGAAGAACTTCCAGAACCACATASAGGAAATAGCCCAGGATCCTGCCTGAATGAGAGAGGCTGCTTTGGCGGTAGGTCTTGATTTTGATGGACGCTGCAGAGTGCACAAAACCTGAGCAGGCAGCAGTGGCTCCGTATGAGAGACCCTGTGTGGGCAAAGAAAGGTGCGGGCTAGCAGAGCAGATGCAGCACCAGTAGCACAGGATTCATGATCACTTTAGAGTGGAAGGATATGTGAGGAGAACAGGCAAATCTGAGGCAATACGGGTCCAAGCACCAGTCTCATCACGCCTCTGAAGAATAGGAATATCTATTTCCTTCTTGACTTTCTTCACTGCTTGTCTCAGCATGGAAGTAACAGAAAAGCTGTAAAGCGAGCCTGTTGTTAAGAGGGTTTCAGGCCTCTGTTCCTTCTGTCCAGCTGATCCTTATTTTACTTTATTTGTGCAGGCTGCACTCTCTGACAGGCTGTCCTGAGCCCAGCTGTCATTATTTACCATAGTTGTCCTGCTCTCAAGTTTGGGAGGGAAGTAGTTGCAGCTGATGCGTTTCTTTATGCTTTCTGCACCTCTGGGAGCTGCCATTCAGAGGAGCTAATCTTTGCTCACTCCTTTTGCAAACAGCCACTCGCTTCTCCTGAAAGTTTCCTGCCTTCCTCTGGTGAATGAAGCACACTGGAATACACATAGGAAAGATCCGGCAGAGCATATCTATCATGAACGTGTAGGTGCCATTTCCAGGGAAACTTAAAAAATACAGTTCTATTTGAAGTCAAGACCTCTATTTGCCTCCTCATATAACATACAGAGGGGAAATGGCTTTTTCTTTTCCATGTTAATTCCACCCACAATTCAATTCTTTTGCAAGAAAAGCCACATCTTTCCTATTTTATGGAAAGAAGTGAACAATTTTCCCAYTGAAATGTTATTTAATTGCCTACATATAAGTGATCACATATAAGTGAGGTTAAACGAGTAAGGTTAAATGAGACTTTTTAYAGAAAGGAGCAGACATCAGACTGGATCAGAGCAGCATTGTGTAGCCTTGCTAGATCATCTCTGACAATTTTAAAAACAGTTTTACAGTGGCTCTGTCATTTTAAGCTAAATATAGCCCTCTTCTTTAGTCTGACATAAAAAATACATCCAACTGGGTCTTAGAGAGTTGACTCAAGGCATCAGTAAACAGCTCACTGAAAAGTCTGTACAATTGAGAAAAAGACCGTAGACACAAATCTTTCTGGCTGATACATATGAAGAAAATAGAGGGAATATTCATTTGTCTCTTCCATTGAACTCTGKTTTTTTTCCCCCAGTATGTAAGGTTCCTGTGACCTGCTGCTAATTTGATTAACTAGCACTTCATAATGAAATGCTCTGTCATCTGTATTTAAAACAAATCCTTGCCTTCGGTAGCCCCTAATAAAATTTAGACATGCTTTTCTGGAGATCTTATTTACATCTCTAGTGATATTGCTGCAAACTTTTTGAGTGACCTCCTCCCGCTTGTATCTCTGATCTGGCTGTTCCTGCCAGTGCTGACTGGTAAGTGGCGAAACGATACCATGTCACTACCAATTACCCTGGTGGGGAGTCCAGACGAAGGCTGTTGTGAACGTAATGAGGTGTACCCAATCAGGAGGAAAAKGCAGCTCCATTTGCATCCCCTGGGGGGTAACTAGTTTGTGAGAGCAATCAATTCTTCGTTAGGTTAAGAAGTGGAAATAAGCAAACCTGTATGATTATTTGATGTGATCTCCCACATAGAGTGGGAAGAGAAATGGATGGCCAAAAGAAGCATGGGGAGATCTGTGGTTCTTTTAACGTGTTCTGCCACTGGGTTGGTAACATCTGTTTCTCCCATTTAATATCTGCAATTATACCAAACAACAATTAGGCTTGATTCTGAAATTACAGTAAGCAGAGAAAAATTCTCACTGAATCTAGAGGGAGAAAACTCCAATGCTTTGCCTGGAGATACTGCTGCTACATGCACTCTGAATGGAGTCTAGAGCAGGACTGGAGTTTAGGAATAGCACAAGAGGGAGCAAAATACTTACGACAAGATTTATCTTACCTATTTTAGCCATCTAAAACTTAAGTGCCTGGTGTATGCTGGTCATTTGGCCTCCCTTTGTAGCCATTTCACAGAGAGAAAGACAGAGAGAGAGACACACACATCAAGAGGCTGTTTAACACTTTCTGCCTCACCAGCAGACAGCAAAGGTGTCTTCCACAGGATGAGGATGATGCAGTCTCTCATGAAATCTTGAATAAGTCACTTAATGTCTCAACACTGTCATCTGTAACAGGGTACTGAGATCTTTTAGAGTAGGACCCTTGCCAACAACCACTATAATCTTTCCATTGCTTGTAGCTGGCTATGTGTTTTGTACGCCGTATTAGCCAAGAAATCCATTAACACTATTAGAGGACTTGGATGACTTTATTCAAAAGACGTTCGAACCTCAAAGTACTAGAAGAGTACATGGAAACAAACAAGCAGTGATTACAKGAGGGGAGAAACAACTTGCTTTTCTGACTTTCCGTTTCAACTTTGATCTCTCCTGGCAATCTACCTATTGACCGAATGTTGTGATGGTTCAGGTTCATGCAGTCTCAAACAAAAGTGTACCCTGTGTAAGGAGAAAACAACAGAAATGCATGACTCAGAATTTGCATAAGGACTCAAATCCTTGAGTGTCTATTATATTCTGCAGGACAAAACATCTTTTTTGATGAAGTCAGGAAGTTTTTGAGAGCAATGTGCTTGTCTTACACCGAGTAAAGATGCCCTGCAATAAATCGTGCTTAACAACAGGCAGCCTTTATTTTGTAGTAGAGTTGTGTTGCGTGATGGATGCATGGTGGTGTTGCATGRAGGATGTTGAAACCAGCTTAGTGCTTAATACATTATTAGCAGATCCTATACCTGAAGGTCTACATCGACTTCAAAGTTACCTGAAGGTAACAGGAAAAAAGACAGGAAAAGGAGAGTGAGAGAGAGGGGAAAAAAAAAAAAAAAAAGGAAAAAGAAAAAAAAAAAAAAAAAAAAAAAGGAAAATCCTTCCCTGTGAAGAGGTGAGAAAAGCAGCAATGAGGGCACCAGTTGAGCATCCCCCTCTGCATTCCCCCGAGCTCAGCCATCACCCTCTTTGTTCTCCATCACTAATGTACTTTTCACTAGGAACTATTCAGACTCCTGTTCCCCTTCACAATGCTGTTTGTGATGGATGGATCTTAATCAAGTTCAGGCATTGAACTTAATCAAGTTCAGGCATTACCCGCTATTTGGTTGCTGTGCTTTTATATGTGTATTTCAATGGTAATCGTGACTGGGCAGCTAGATGACCACTGCCTACTTTGGTGTGATCTAAGTTTTGGTTTAGAGAGGAGGTTAGAGAGAAGGTGTAGGAATGGGGCTGGAGGGTGACTCTCCATAGCAGAGGCAATCACATCTTGCGAGAACCCATCATAGGATGAGTGAGTGAGTGAGATCATGGCTTGTGAGTGCAAGGCCATGAGGATACCCATGTGAGAACAGCATAAAARACAATGGAGAAATACTGCCCTGGCAGCACTGGAAAATCCTGCCACACAACAGCTTAGGTAAAAAGTTAGAGAGTTGCAAGCAAAGGCAGAACACAGAACAGCAGACCCTCAACACCACAGTGATTATGGCACCTAAGGCACAGTGAAAGAATAGAATGAATTTTGGCTGGGTATCTTGATATTCCAAAATTCATTTTTCATTTAAGTTGGAACAACAACAAACAACTCCTAAATATCTTGTATTTCTCAATTATGGAAAATGCTGTAATCTGACTTCCAAATTTTCCAAACAACAAATGTTTGTATTTTCAATTAAATGAAATTCATAAAAGTGTCATCTTCTCTTTCCCTCAAAATTAGTTTTAAGTGTGTTTATATAACATGTTGTATTTGTTTAAAGCAAAAATGAAAACTAGAAAAAATATGTGCCATTTCAATTTTCACACTGAAAAAAACAAATAATTGAGCTGAAATCAGTAGCAATGGAACATTTTCTGAAGAGAGATTTTAATGTGAATGTATGGAAGCATCTCTTAAATATATCTTGCATAAACTTTTGTTTTCCCGTTGAAACATGTTTCACATCGTATTTCCGCTTAAGCCTCTGTATTAGACTTTCAGATATGAACCTGCTCCTTCAAATATACACATCCTTGCTTTTTGCTCTTATTCTGTTTCTTCTGTTCATGTCCTCTTACTGCTATTCCCTACCATCCTGTCAAGTTCCATTCACTTTTTTGCAGGGCTGCTTCTTCTCCATTTCCAAAGTAAAACACTAAAGTAAAGAAATGCCTACTCTTAGTTGTGTCACGGAGAGGAGGGATCTCTCAGGATCTCCTRTTTCCCATAGGAAGTCTAAGAAGATTGTCTTATGGCCCTAGGAATATGCTGCACAATGAGACYTTTTGCTCATAGCATTCTCAGTACAGAGACGAGGACATCACAGCTGTTCTCCTTCAGATGCTAGATCATAAGTGAATCTATCTCTACGCTGTCAGAATACACCACCACTGAGAGAAGGGACTATTTTTAGCATCAAGCTCATTATTTCTTTATGGTTTTGGCATGTTCAGCATTGTTCTTTTCACTYGCCTTTTCTAGACAGTCCTAGATGGGAACTATGTCAAAAGTTCAAGCACTTCCACAGAACAGGCTGTGCTCAAAAGTTCTTCAGACCTTCACCTGGTCACAAAGTTTCACATCCAGTCCTCTGAAGGAACCGATGAGGGAGTTTTCATATATAGTACATTATTTTTTGAAGTCTATATACAAAGTTATTTTGCAGTTATCACTATGATACTTGAGTGTTTAAACATCATGAATGCTCATCCAGGGCAATGTCACCATATAACATACATATCGTGGTTTACTGAAAACATAATATTGATTAGGTAAGCCAAATAATATTATTTCATATATGACTCAGAAGACTTACTCTTGTATTAAAGCATTAGCTACTATCCAAGTGAAATGCACAATCTGTAAGATTATACATGAATTAAATGATATGATAGAATACCAACAAAAATTACAAGTGTCTGATGGGTAGCCTATAGTATTTAGCAAAATGTATGAAGATATACTACTATTATTACTGTCTCTGGCAAAAATATTTTTTTTCTTTTCTTTTTTTAAAAGATTTTAGATCTTTAAAAGGCTTAGTTCTGTATTTACAAATGAAGCTATACTTTCGGTTTGAAGACCTGTTTTCAGTTCCACAGCTATTCTGGAATACACTGGCAGTATCATCACCCTAGAAGATTGCAGATATACAAACAAAGGAAACCTTAGGCTCTAATTTTTTGGAAATACTTGTAGAAGATATCACCTAGTTCTGAGTAAGGGTTCTGTGATGTGGAGCAGGGTGAGTATGCATAGAAGTCTACTATACTCGCAATCTTCTTTTTTTGGAAGAAATATTAATATCATGAGTCTTCAATATGCAGTTTGTAAAATAAAGAAGACAACATTTCTGTCAGTTCAAAGGACATTAGCTTAATAAATCAGGGGATGAGGCTGGGTTTCCATCTAATAGTTCCGTTCTGTTTCTCTAAGAGAGGATGGATGTAGGAATGACTGCATTTAAACCTATGACAGATGTGTGTGTGTGCATGTGCACATGTATGTGTTTTTTYYKKTTTTTTTTTTCTTTTTAGTRCAATGGGATAGATAAATTTAAATAAATTTTAATGTTTCTCTTTGGCTTTAAAGACTGCTCAGCTGTCATTTGCAAAGTAAGACCCTGTTGTCTTTTTTCTGTTAGAGAGAGAGTCATTTCATCATACTAGGCAATTGTGTTGGTTAGGCACAATTTCCTTCCAAGTAATTCCAGGAAGGCTGTTCCCACTCGCCTGCTTCTCCTTCATGTATTTGGAAGTGGCTTCCATCAGGACATGCTCCATAATCTTCCTGAGGACTGAGATGAGGCTGATCATCCCACAGTTCACCAGATATTCTTTTCTATCTTTTTGGAATACGGCTGTAATATGTGCTTTTTTTTCCCCCCCAGTGATCAGAGACATCCCTCAGCTGGCACAACCTTTCAATGATGAAAGAGAACAACCTTGCACCCTGAGGTTCATTAGGAACAAATCAACAAGAAGTAGAATACAGAGGCAGAGTAGCAGAGCAATAAAGAATTACMCCTAACACTTGGATGTTGTGTGCCTTAACGCCACGAGGACCGGTGATTGACACTTCAGTACTTTCTCAGAATGTAAAACTCAGTAAGTGGATGTTAAAATAAACCAGATATTAATATATGAGTGAAATATAGAAAAGCTGAATTGTTTGCAAATCTCACAGAACTGTTGACAGTTCACGTGAATTTATGCTTTGCTACCAGTATCTGCTGGCCTGATTTTAAGAGCATTTTAGATGTTCACTGAAAAGAATATTTTGAGTTATCAGCYCAGGCTGCAGTGATCTCAGACCAGGAGCCACATTCATGATTAGTTAAAATGAAAGAGGTATATCTTAGCTGGGAGAAAGCTATCCATTGTGAATATACAAAAATACAATGATGTGACCAATGATGTGACATACTTAAAATATGTTAAAAATATTAGTCATTGATATAAACAAGTGGATAAAAGCAAGAAGTTGGCTGCTATTCAAGCCATCCATTTTTGTGCATGCCATCAGTGAAATAAATCTGTTCTCAGAGAACCTGGCCTGGATTGCATTAAAGAGGTATTTCTCCCTGTCTCTTCCTCCCTCTTTTTCTTTTTGTCTTTATTTTTTTTTTTAGACTTTTTACTTAATTTTCTTTGTTAAATTTGAAAAATAAGTAGGACAAATTCAGGCCTGATTGTCTCTGGGAACTCATTTTCTCCATGTGAAATGCTTCAGAGAGGCTTGATGCTGTGTAGGTGAAAAGTGCATTGCTGTCAAATGCTATGATTGTACAGTAACAATTATGTTTGTTAAGGGTAGATAATAATATAGATGCTTATTGTCACCATGCAAGATAGTGTATGTTAAGCCCAATGAATATAAACCACTTGTTTGGATGTCTGGTAGAACTTTTGCTAATACAAGAGTTTAGATAATTCAAATGGATTTCAAAGGGATTCCTGGGCTGACCCTAAGGATATTGTCTTTTATGTTTTCTGCAGAAATGAATATTGGACTATGAAATACTGGGCTGATATTTTAAAATGAAATCTGATTGAAGTTATGTTTACATTATTTTATAATGAATAAAGAGGTAAGCATGGGTTCTACAATTTTCTAGTATAGTTTGTCTGTGTTCACAGATTGAAACTTTCATTAGGAAGACTGATGTTTCAGGGGTGGTGACAAAACAAAGGAAGCAAAAGATCATCTTGTAAATAGATTATGAACTGAGAAGGTGTTGTTCTTACAGTTTTCAGTGAATAAATTACTCTCTTAACACCTCTTTACCTGAAAAAAATAGGACTAACAATTTCTAATTACCTCACAAGAATATTGGGAAAATTAAGCATTCATTAGTTTTTCAAAAGCTTTATGAAGTTGTCAATTAAGACATTTCAGACTGCAAAGCATGATATTATTATGTTTGCTATTTATGGGGATATTTCAGTTTTCAATGCATTGTTCCTATGTGTCCTTGCAACTTTTGGTTGTCTCTAAAGTTCCTAAACATAAAAAGTCTTTTTTTTTTTTTTTTTGAGTAGTTCCACAACTATTGTGATATAAATATGTCCCAGGTATTTGGATATCATATATGTAATCATGCAGCTTCTGTAATTTTCTGGGATTTGCATCATCACATTTCTAGGTTCTTGCTATCTATTGCAGGCAATGCCAATGCCATTTTATACACATTTTAAGTGCAGCATATTACAGAGGAAATGCACAGGCTGTGTGCTTTCATAGAGATTTGTTTGCTTGTTTTCTCTTTACTCTGTAAAATCACTCAGGATATGAACAGAAAAAAGAAACACTTCTCTTTTTATGGCAAAACACGCCATTAATATGTATCTTTCTCCTTTGCATTTTTTTTTTCTGGTATGCTGGTGTGCAGAACAATTTGCTTGCTAATTCATTTAAGGCTGCTCTTGTGAGCCTGCCTGAGCAGCCAGTAGAATTGGACAATTTGCAAGCATAAAAAATGCCGGAGCATTCCCAGCACCAGACATTTGGAATGACGAAGTAGGCGATTCCAGCAGAAGGGTTAAACGCGCATGGAGCTCTGCGGCACGGGCTCCCGGAACCTCTTGCTAMTCAGGGATGTAACTGCAGACAAAGCTCCCACACAGAGAGCTCTTCTGGAGAGGTCCTCACTCCACCACAGCTTTACCCTCCTCCGTGTTAAGTGTTGCCACCTCTTCTGGCTGTCCAATGAGTTATTTGGTGCTCATTCTTAACCTCTTTGTTGTYAAAGTAAATGTTTATATGGCCAGGCTTTGCTGATCTTCATGGCTTTGACTTAAAGGGATAGCTGAGCAGACATATCTGGTGATAACCCTTGGAGCAAAGCATTAGTGTTCATGCGGTATTGCTGAGAGTGATGAAAATGACTAAGAAAGCACCTACCATGAGGCCGAGACTTGGCACAGGGACTTCTATAGAGCCACCTGCACAGGCACAGTCCAAATTCTGGTAGTGGACCTGCAACATACAGAATGCCCACACAGAGGCACAGGTTTGCAGTGCATTTGCTAGGACATCATGCACCTCTATGTTATCACCAATAATAGTCTTCTTGCGGGACAACCTGCTTACCTGTTCCTAAACTATAGGAACAGAGAAAAATTCTGCTTAATTTGATAGCACTGTCCTTGTATAGCAGGCACTTCTCGTTCACCTGCTCTCTGGATGGTTTCTTTGCAGGATTATTTTCCCTCTTGCTCCAGGCTGTGATGATTGATTCATAAAGCACAGAGATGTGCTTTGYAAGGTCAGCATCAGCAACATTATTACTGTGTGCATAGTTTATAACTCCAACACTCTTATTCTAAACACTGCGCACAGAGGAATGCAGTGTTTGTTAATTGGAAATCTCCATGTCTTTTCTTTTTTTGTCATGTATTATTAAAAAGCAAGCATTTTTTTTTCTTGAACAAAATGGGAAGCAGGTCTTATTTGCATTGTATTTTCAAAATGGATTATGGTCACTTAAGCTGACWCTTTACTGATCATGGCTAAATGCTTTTGTAACAGTGCATCATCTTAGTGCTTCAGCTTCCAACTATTTTTTTTTCCAACAGTGTTGCAAGGAACTGAAAGTTGTTCTGCTACATGTGCCAGGAAAGAATTTCAAAATTCTCAGGAAGGTGTCAGCATATATAAATCATTATTGTATCTATAATCATTATTACACAGCGCTCTCTCTCTCTCTATTTCTCTCTATGCACATACTATGTATAAATATATACAAATACAAACTATATAAAAAAATACACTATATGTACATACTGTATATGCATAATCATTATATAACTCAATGTTAATTCAACAAATGTGGAACCTTTTAAACACTTTGATGACATAAAGATATGTGTTGCAGAGCTAATCTGAAGTATTCATCTGATTTTCCTTCAAATGGGGCAATGTCCATGTAGAACAAGCAGAGAACAGTTTTCTCAGTGTTACTGAGTTGTCTCAGTCTATCTCTCTAGAGCTAACAAATMAGGCATTCTGAGAAAGGTTTTAAATTCCAGGCAGCTAATTCCCACTCATAGGCAGAATCAGTAGGACATGGCCTGAAGTGTTCATCTTGGTTCACAAGGCATTGAATTGGCTTAGTTGGCTTTGTGACGAGGCTTAGCATCCACAGATTTTATGGTCAGTTTATTTGGCCCTTCCTTGCGTTTACCTACAAGCTTGTGGCTCAGCATAGGATAATCGCATTTCTGAACTTTATGCTTAGGCACCTGCATATCCCTCATTTGCCACAGGGTGGAAACAATCRTGAGAACTTCCCTCAATAATATAACTTCAATCGTACAAATTTAACGATGGATGTGGAAATGGAGATGATATGCTCTGAACTGAGCACMAAATGTAGTTTTAAATAACTATCTGAATGCTTCCTTGCACCTGAGCAAAAGCATGGGTCCTCAGGCGCTGTTCCAATCTAGCATTTCAATAATATACTAGTTTTATATCTTATAATTCTAGCAAGGTTTGCTATTCTTTAATAAATGAGAAAACTATATATAGACCCTTATCTCCCAGTACATCTTTGGCAAATTAGGACATGAACTGTTTTTTTTTTTCTGAATTCAAACCAGAGGTTTTCTCTCCTAGATCATTAGTTTGGCACTATTTTCCAATGATCAAAGATAGCTACCTGTTTGAAGACAGTCCTTGCATGATGAATGAAGAGAGCGGATTGCATAAGACATGTTCCTCTTGCCTCCAGTGAATAGTTGACTTGAAGAGAAGAAATTACCAAATGTTCCTGTTCCCTCCCTAGTTAAGGAATAACTAAACTCTTTTGACTCAAAAAGCAGTGGTTTTGTGCAATGCTGTAGTTTCCTGTTGGCAAGGCAAGCAAGCCATCTCTGTCTTCTCATTTCTCTTCCTCTCTGCAAAAGTAGATTTATCTTCCCTAGAGATGTCATCCCAGAAATTTCAGTCTCCTAATGTTTATACTAGAATAAAAGGTATTTAAGGCTGCAACAAAAATTAATCTAAAGCCATGAAATTTCATGTGCTTATAATAGGGGGTTGTGGATTCCAGGTGACAGGGCACCACACACTCAGCCTTCAGTAAGGTATCACAAGATTAATTTATATTCCATGGAACATTAAGGACTTCCAGGGCTTAGTTAGAGAAACATGAGGAAAGAAGTAAAATAAGCTACAAAGCGCCCTACTGGCTAACCCAGTTGTGGTAACACACTTCCATCACTGCGGAGGAGAGGGCATGAGCCCTGGTGACAGCAGGCAGCCGCCTGGCCCCCCTGCTCAGTAGGGGTTTCATTCAGGTGTTCCCAATGCCAAGGTGGCTTCTTCTCCCCAGATACCACCACCTGGGCCTCACTACTGTAGACGGTGATAAAACAAGCGTACCTGGCAGCAGTAGCACTTGTGTTCTTTCCATTTGAAAAGAGGAAGTTTGCTTGGCCAGAGCTGCTTTCTGCCTCTCAAACGTCAARCTGCCCAATCTATCCTTTCTGCATGCATCCACTCCAGTCATGACGACTCTGCACAATGTTCAATTGGGTATGTTCCAGTGAGCGGGCGCGAGACAAGGACCCGTGGCACCCAATCAATCAATCACTCCCACATGATACAGTGCTAAACTTGACATATACCCATTCCAGCTCAGTCTATTTGTGCCTTTTTATCCACAGAYCTCACTGCATATTTTCTTTCTTTTCTTTTACATGACATGAGAAGAGTAAAGGACTTTTAAGATGAGAATCATATTCAGTTTATATTTCATAGTTTGACATTTCTAGTACATCAATGTGGTTTAGGGTGTATGAGAACTTACTCCTCCCTGAGAAAGAACACCAAATTAGTAGCAAGTAGGCTAATTGGAGCGTTTAAATGAAAAATTGACTTCAGGAACCCTCATTTTTAGGCCCATTCCTACTGCAGTGATGTCTTGTAATATTTTCCCTCCACTGCCATTCAAACCTTGCAGCACTTGCAGCACTGGGAACCCCTCAAGCCAGTGTGCTGCCTTTGTCACTTGGAAAGCTGTGCTGACTAGACTCATGCAGAGCAGGCCCAGATCTTGTAAATAATTGACAGGAGAAAGACATGTGTTGGCAAATGCTTTTTTGCCACTTTACCATCCCCCTCCAGATATGTCATATTTCTTACTGGGCAGATTTTCAAATGCATCCGCAGCATAAACACTCTTTGCTTTTCTTCAGTTCAGTACACTACAATTAATCAGTTTCAGTTTGTTGCCTGGAAGCTGGGGAAGGCTGACAGGCCCTTCTGTTTAGGACCAAGTAACTGTTTATTTTCCTCAGCCCCATAAAGTAAGAARAAATAATGATGACAAGTCATTAACAAGATCTTCAGTGTTTGTTTTATGGGTGTCAGCTGTTCTCAAGCAATCAGTCATATAAAACCAGCACTGAAATCTAACTGTTGCAGAATACAAGTGAGGACCATGGAATCAATTTTAACTAAGACCACAGCAGCATGTCCAGGTATTGTGTGGCCAGTGGCTTCCCAGAGCCAGCACCAGGATCCTGCGGCCTCAGCCTCAGTGGGGCTCAGCCAGCACTGCTGCCTCGTTACAGGGCAGGGACTGATTGCCCTGGGCTGAGATGGGGCTGGGGAGAGGCAAGGGGTGGGCAGGGACATGACCACCTAGGAGGGCCCCCAGGGCTTGCACACACAGGGGAGATGCCCTTTAAAAACTGTGGCAGACTTTTACAATATAGGCGGCTTTTTAGAATGATTTCTTACAGTCTGCCTTGGAAYGGACAGTCTTTCTGCTGAATACATGCAGACATTTTATTTTCTCACTATTCTCTACATGGATCTGTGTTCACAGGAACAACTTCAAAATTCAACTTGTCTGGGCTCTTTGAGGGAGATGAATGGAAAGGCAATGGAAGAGGGAGGACACAGTGGCACAATACTCAGAGAAGGATGAAGTTCATTCTGCTTGAAGAGCCCAGGTATGGCACACAACTCCTCAACCCCCATAAATGCCCTACAATTCTCGGCAAAGTGCAGAAATTGCTAAAAGCTTCAACGTCACAATTCATTGAGGTGTATGAGTTTGAGACTGGCCTTCTGCCTGAGTCCTTTTTAAGGCATATGTGGTACCTGCCCTGAATTTGCACCTTGTGTGGRAGCTATAACTAAAAGTGAAGATCTCTTTAAGTGCCATCTTAAAAAATACGAGTTTTAGACAGGATTTAAAGATGAGCTGGAACCTCAAGTTGAGGAGAAATTTCCATTGTAAATTCAGTGCAGGAGGGGCAATGGTACAGAAGCACTATGATGTCTYATAAGGTTTCACATGAATGAGATAGTAGAGAGATCCAAATGCTTCCTAACTCTTCTACATTGAAACATACTATAGCTGACCATGATGCAATATTTTCACGACTGGGCAGTGGGACCTTGGGAAGTGCCCTTGGCAAGTGTAATTTGTTGAGCAGCTGTATCTTTGTCTTCTGCCATGTCACTGAACAGCTTTGTAGCAGTGTCTAAGAGTCCTTTCCTCAGGTTTCAGACCTGATGGTGTGATCTGTCTCAACAGGAAGAGATTTATAATTAAATGAAGGGGATAATTCATATTTTCCAGGCTGCACATTCTGGATATCTTACGAGTTGTAAAGAATAGAACTGACCAATTGTGTGGCTATGGCAGTTTCACCTAACAGAAAGTAGAATGTTTGGACTCTCCTGTAACAACAGGAATCCTATGCTTAATCATATGAGAATGCCTCTGAGGTTGGCAGCACATCAAGCCATATAATGCCTAAAGGAGAAGGATTAAATCCAGCAGAAGAGACCAGTTCTGCCACCGTATCACTTTTATCTAGCTTATTCCCCAAGAGGTTCTCGTGCTTAGAAGAAAATTGGCGGGGAAGCCTGAGCATTATAACAACAAAATTCAACATGTTGTCCGAAGAGCTTCCTAAAATAACTGGGAAGTGTTATCATGGTCAGGGATGTAATTTATACTACAATTTTCTGAGTGTGCACCTCTGGACAAGGAAGAAGCTTTATTTTTTTCTAGGAACTATAAACTGCTTCCAAAGCAGAACCTAGCTGGGAGTCTCCACAGAAGCTCTTGTTACATGAATGAGGATGAATTCAACCTTTTTTTTYCCCCTCCATTGGTAATTTAATTTGCATCAAGGAAAGCCAAACAAAAAAGAGTAAAAGCCCCATGGTGGAGAGCAGAAGATCCTCTGTAAATCCTCTATCTGAAACAAACAGACACTAGCTGAAAATGGCAGCACCCTCCAGCAAACTATTGGAAGCTTAAAGATGCAACTCAGAAAACAAAGCCATAATTGTTCCCAACAGCAGCAACACATGCCACAGCCAGCAATCACCTGAACCATCTGCTCCTTCAAGTAGCAGCTCTTAAYACTGGCATGTGATGGAAAGATCCCCTTTCTTCAGGCAAAGAACTAATTCACAACAGAAAATTACAATAAAAATCAAGCGGTTTCCTCTACACTTTAATATGCAGGAGATGCAACAGCAGGATTATGCATAGAAAATACAGCGATAGAAATTGTGCCGGCCATGAAAGCCTCTGCAACACAAGCACAGTCCTGTTTCACACAAAAGCTGACAAAACTGATAAGCACATTTTCTCCTTATAGTCAGAATTTATAACCTGGAGTAGCTGTTATAATGGAAAAGTAAATGATCTCCTAATACTCAAATCAATCTTGTGAGAAATAAGCTGAATAATGAGTTACAATTGCAAGAGATGAAATTAAGACAAGAACAGTTAAATAAGGATCTAAAGGAACAGATAACACTTAGCATGGTGTTGGGAACCTAAATTAGATTTTAAAATGTATGCAGAGACAGAGAAAGAAGGGGGAAAAATAAGGACTTGGAGCAGAGACCTCAGATAAAGTTGAGCCTTTGATCAGAAATAATCAGAAGCAATATAAAATTGACATTATATGGGTAAAAAATGCTCCACTTCAAATAGAATTTTTCATACAACCGCTTTTTAGAACTTGATAGAGGAGGATTTCCATTTACAATATAAAATACTCCAGAATGTTACCAACTCCAATCAATTTGTTGCAGATGTGATTAGAAATTGTCTCTAAGAACACGGCAAAGCGCAAGATGTAGAACGAAGTTAATTATATCTCATTCACGTTGAACTGCTTGGTGCCTCACACTCATGGATGGACTGATGGACTGATYAATGTATATAAATATCTCAAGAMAGGGAGTGAGGAGGAGRGGGCTGGCCTCTTCTCAGTGGTGGCCAGTGATAGAACTAGAGGAAACGGCCACAAATTGAGGCACCAAAAGTTCCRCAGGAACTTGAGGAAGAATTTCTTAACGGTGAGGGTGACRGAGCMCTGGAACAGGCTGCCCAGAGAGGTGGTGGAGTCTCCTTCTCYGGAGATCTTCMAAACCCGCCTGGACAYCACCCTGTGCCACATGCTCTAGGRGACCCTGCGTGTGCAGGGGGGTTGGACTAGAKGACCTCTACAGGTCCCTTCCAACCCTAGCCATTCTATGATTCTATGATTCTATGACTTCAATCTCTCAACAGTACAATGAAATGGGGAAAGTATTATTCCCATTTTAAAAGTAGAGAATGAAACACCTAGATCTAAAATCACCTAGAACAGTGACAACTAGCCAAAAGCATTTATACTGGGGCAATAGAGTATAAGATAATCACAAATCATTGAAATCATAAAACTTTAAGAAATGCTTCTCTAAAATGTAAGGTGAAACGACAAAGAGAAACTGTGAGAGAACTCCATGCTGATCACTATTATCTGACTGGGGCTTCACTGCTTTCCCTGGGGAAACACTGATGTAGAAGACCTGTAATATTCCCCGTATTGTTTAGTGCTGGGTTTTCTTTAACTTCATCTGGCATTAGATGCATTCCTTCTAGCAAAGCCTTGATTGTCATGCAGAGCCTGAAAGGTGTTGGCATAATCAAGCTTTCATATAATCAAGTGAATGTTTAAAGTATTAAATGCATACCAAGAGACATGATTGTGTAACAGTGAACAGGCAGTTACAGATCATTGGCTTTGGAAAATCAAAGAAGGAAACAAATCTTTTATTTCATGTTATTATTATTTCAATGACATTTTGTAATGCAACCAAAGCTCCATTAAAAAAATAATTAAAGATTTCTTTATCTTTATTGTATTGTACTKTTCAATTATTTTCCTGGCATCTGGAGGGTATCTCCTGGCTGAGGATGATTATTAAAAACAAAAAACTTTGTAAATAATAAAACATTCTTTCATGGCTCTCTTTTCATAAACAGTACATGAATCTCTTAGCACAATGTGAGGAAAAAAATAGTATAGTGCAAATGAGAAAATGAAGGATGAGAAAATAACTCGTCCCTGACAAGATAGTGGCAATAGCATCATCATATAGAAGAACAATGGAATACGGAATGATTAGAATAAAATCGTTCTTCAAGGGACTCTGTTACCAATATCAATGACAGCGCTAATTTAGGTAAGTCTGAAGACTTAAGATACTCTCACTAAATAAAAATAACTAACCTAATTCTTGATGACTGTTAAATCAGTAGTCAAGAGTCTAACACTAGATGAAAAGTCTGGAGTCATGGGACACCAGTGAGATTCAAGAGATGATTTACATTTCACATCAAGGATAAGSCTTGTTAGGTACAATMTGCTCATAGCACAAAATAATATAAYGGTTGCTTACAGCTAGGTTTTCCTGTAGCTGATGAACATGATTTTAAACTATAAACATGCCAACAGATTAAAGTGGCTCCTAGGTGTGGAGGTAAAATAGCATTTCATGAGAAGTGCAAGATTTTGGGAATCAAAAAGACAAGAAACCTCTGCAATGTAAATGATATTATATACGTGGTTTGAGAGAATGAAAGGGAAAGAAATGTACCTGCTCTACAAAACAAATGCTTTTCACTAGAAAAAAAAAAAAATCAATGCATATAAATCAATGCCAGTGTAAATGACTTGGGGATTATGACATTAAACTTTCTTATTTTTTCACAAATGTCTATTTTTGTTATATTTTTTCTTTCTTTCATTAAAAATTTTAGCTGGACAGAAGAGCAGGATATAGTAATATCATACAGGAAAATATGAAGCTCTGCGGGCTCAGARCTCTGTTCCCAACCCCGCCAAATATTATATGTTATGCATTTTTGTATTTTCAGCCATTCTTTACATTCCTGTCCAGGCATATTGCTGGTAGGTAAGACACACACAGTAAGAGAGCCAGTCCCTGCTCTGAAGAATTTGTTGTCTCAGTAAAGCAAGGTGTACAAAGGCAAAAGGGGTGAAAGTGCAAGATCAAGGTCACCCATGAGGTATAGGGGGAATTTTAATCTAAGTCACTGCTAGCCCACCAAGGCCCAGATGATGTTGTCCTGAATGTGGTTACATCCAGCTCATGCTAATACTGAGCAGGGTTCAGAGTTTACGATGACCTTCAATGAAATGACTCAAAGCTCCAACAACTAATGGATTTCAGAGATATGTGTTCAACTCACACAATCCTAACTGTGGGAAATCCTTAAATACCTTGTCTGCAAAGGTAAATTTCAGCTCGGATGTGTGCTCCTGCTGAAAGAGGTAACAACAGAGCATGCTCATATTAGCTGGTTTTGTGAATGTTCAGGAAAAATTCACCACATACTTCTCTGTATGTTGGAAGCTTCAGCAAAACTTCTAATAGAAGAATGGGTGAAGATAGGTAGATCTTTAGGAAAGGTTTCTCATTTTAGACAAAAGGGGGATTAAATTTCATGGGCTACCATTGTCTAACTTTTAGCTGCTTTAGGATAAAGTAGATTTTAACTTTTAAGGTTTTTTAAGTTAGTTAGTGTTTTAGTTAGTTAGTTTTAGTTAGCGTTTGGGTTTGTTTTGTTTGACAAGTGCAATTTGTTTGATAAATGCAATCCAAGAAAGCAAAGAAAAGAAACTTGCAACTTGGAAATTCTCCCAAATGCTGCTATTTTCTATCAGTATAGCAGAAAATATCTTTTTTCCAAAACAAAATGTCTGACCTTATAGGTGCAGTGATGCCTTAATTCCCTTCTATTTCTACAAAACTTGCATTTACCATTGTCCATTTCTCTTTCCCTCTCACAATCTGTGAAATATTTTAATAAAATTTTTATTTCACTTCAGTCTCATGTATTTCACAAGAGAAAAGGTTAGGAGCAGCTCTGCAGCATAATGCATCATAAATACTAATTTCTGCATCATTTTTGTACTGCAAGTCTACAGTTTGCAGTGAACTTGACAGAATTCACTAGGTTCTTTTCAAAAGAAGAGATAATGCCAAAAAGTGGTGTAGGGCTCTCCTAGAATGCTACTTATAACATTATTCATATTCTGTATTAGTTGTGACAATTGTGGCTTCAGTCTTCCTATCCCCTAAAGTGAACAAGTGAAAAAGGATGCATTTTTTACTCCATAATCATGCAGTTAAAATAATATAGGGCAAGGCTAGTCTTGGAGCATCCATCTCTCTTTCCCTTTGCTGGAAAGTGAGGTGGTAGAAATCATTTTACAAAAATCTAGCATTAGCTTACTGTGAAGAAACATTCAAAGAAAGGAGTCCACAGCAGATCATTTGTGTGAAACATGAACCCTTGGCAACATCTAGCTTCATAATCATACTCCAGCCAAAGCAGAATGTAGTGTTGTTCAATGTAGCCCTGCTTAAAAAAATATGCAAAGTTGAAGTTTGTCTTTTTTTTCCCAGTGATGCAATGATTACAAGTCAATATTTTAAAATGCTCAGAGCAAAAGACAATAGATATATCTCTCATTTGGAAGAAAATATTCTGAAATAAACTCAAAAGGACTGAGTAGTATGAAAAGATGATGCAGATTTGCTTAAAAAAAGAAAAAGTGTGATTTAAGAATAGAAAGAGCAATTCTGTATATATCTTGGGAACAAAGTCATATCAACACTATCCTTCAGTTTCTGTCTATAGCTATAGGCAGATCACTGCAACAATTCCTGAACTATAAGTGACATTACACAGATTAGTGAATTTGAGGATAGGTGAAATCATTCYTCTGTATGTACCATTCTCCTGGATTCTTCAAGATCAAAGATATTAGATAGATCTGTGACTACATCCACATACGTAACTAAGCATCCTGTAAARCAATCAAAGTTCCTGATAAAATAAAGAAAAAGGTAAAAGCAACAGAAACCTCTGAGAATACAAAGGGAGAAAAATTCAGATGACTCTAATGTGATAATTATAATTTGCTACTATTGCTGAAGAATGAACCAGAGGGGAAAAAAGGCACAAGAAAAGGTCAATTGAAAGAAAAGAAATATGCCCCAAGTATGGTCCAGATGAACAATTGCTTCCCTGTACAGCAATTAGAGTAATGGTTTTCTATTCAGCTTATTCACTTTGTCTTATCACTCAAGAAAAGGGAAATAAATCAGGCTCTTGCCTGACCTTTAAAAAACACTGATTCCCAGTGAATCATCCTGCCATCGACACCATTTGATTGTCTCCTGAAGTCTCTTTCTACATATCCAGCAGCTGGCAATAACAGAGCTGTGAGTCTTGAGTTCTCATGAAGCAGCCTTATTCCTTACTTTTAAGGTAAATAAAATATAAATATTGGAATAAATTGGAAGATAAATTTATCATTATATCCACCGTGCTCCTAGAATGAAAAATCTGTATTATGAATGAGATCTACATGAGCCTATTTCTGGAAATTCAACACRTCATCAAACTCTTTTTTTATTTCTTTTTTTTTAATATTAAGGCCTTTTTTCCTTTCTCTTCCCAATTATTTTTAACCTGATGTACTGACTCCTGCAAAGTCAGAGAGAAAAAGGACCAAAAACCAGAAGAAATGTTCTATGTATTTATCATTTGAGCTGATTCACAAAGGTCTAGAAATCTCTTATGAAAGAAAATGCTCCCACAGACATCCAAGAGATGTATGGAAACATCCTTCTCCTGTTCATTTGTCYAGTTTGGACACTGAACCCTGAGCTGCAGTATTATGTCGATAGGGAAAAACAGAGAATCCTTTTGCTTTGTTGCACCAGATTGTACCACTTGTCATTAGAGGAACAGATAATGTGAAGAGAGTAAGCTGGATTCTGTCCTCATCTTTCTGTCCAACTGTGTTCTATACCATTTTTGGCCAAAATAGATGATTCAGAGAAATAAATTGTGTATATTATTAAATTTACTAGATGTTTTGACCTTTAATTTATTGCCTTATCTGGAAGGTGGAAAGTAAGAAAAAACATTTGCTTTTCCTGCAAAACATAGTTCCTAGTAAATATGGCTCAGACTACACCTACATATCTGACTTGTGTCCAAAACTGTGATCTGCCTTCCAATTTAGCTTAGAGAGCCTTCTGATTCTTTACTGACAGTATATGTAATTGAAGTGAAAATAGGACCTTGGGCAAGTGAAGAACAAGGGAATGCAACAAATAAAAGCGCAAAAAAATACCAAAAAAATCCCTTCCCACTGCCCTTTGTGGCTGAATTCCTTAAAACCTGATTCATCTAAATTATCCATTTAGGTCACTTGGATCACTATCTCCAAGTCACTGCAAATAGAGGAAGCAACATCCTATGACTAGCAAATATATCACTAGTCAGTTTTGACACATCCTCTGACAATTTCACCAAAAAATTCTTATCGTTGTTACTCTTCTATTCTTTAGAAATCGTTTCCTCATTTACAGATTAAATTTATTAATGTCCAGTTCATATCCATTTATTCTAATACTATCGTTTTCCATTAGTTTCAATAGCTCTTCTTCTTCCTTGGTCTTGGTCTTATTCCCTGCAKGTATTCAGAAAGTAGTAATATTCCCTCTCTGTCTCCATTTTGCTAGATTATGTAAGGTAAGTTTACTTCTAGTGCCTCTTGGACAAAAAACTCACTATGCTATTTTTCATCTAATAGCTTTTTTTTGCACCTGTTTTGGGTTTTGTTAATCTTTCTTGCATATGGTTTAAATATTTCCACATTTGTCAGTGTTTTAGAAAATTGTTATTAGGATGACTGGAAGCTTTCAGTTTCTTGCATGCATTTAATAGTGGGAAGTGAATATTTATTTTATCTTTTTGTCAATGCTGATCTATAGTTTAAATAGCTTTCTTCTTTCRCTGGTATTTATCGTTATGTTTATTCATAGGTAGCAATCGTCTGATTCTTTAGCTTTTGTTCTGTGAGGTTGAACAGCCCACACTCTTCTACTGTTCTTTCACAACTGGATACCCATTTTCTTGATGATTTCATGCAGCTGTTTTCCTTTTCCTTTGCTCTGGTCTGAATCCATCTTTCTTGCAGGTGATGAGACTCACAGTGTTTCAAAAAGCATGCCCTCCAGCTTTTCTACTCTCACTCTCATATGTCTCCTGATACATCCATATTGGACTTTTTAATGACCCCATGGTAGTGGTGGCTCACAGGTTCTTTGGTACTGACAAGTATAGTCAGATTGTCTTCCTCCTCATTCAGTTCTGGCTAATGAGGTCCCAGTGCTTGGCAGAAATTCTTGCTCTTCACCCTTGAGTGCATGATGCAGTAGCGTTTTGCAGCTTTTCTCCTACCCTGGATCTTCTGCTGTCTAATTCTTCATGTACAATCTTTCAAAGTAGATTTCTAGAGTTGATATCTCTTATGTTTCTGTCATCACTGGATTTCATAAGCTCCTTCTTTTCTGTTCCATGATCAGGATGATTAACAAAACATTAAATTAGATTGACTGGATACAAAATTATATTAAATAAGACCATTTTTTTGAGAAAATCCATTAGTAATTGCTCTACAGCACAATGATTCATATTCTAATATGACCACATTTTGTCTGTCTTCATTCATGCTTTCTTTAATGATTTCATGGTTTTTACTGATCCACATTTTTTTGTGGAAATCTGGTAATTTCTCCCACAGTATTTCACAATTTCTTCAATGTTTATTTCTTGCTGCATTCTTTACACACTTCTGAGGTCAGTCCATGCAGATCTTGGGTCCCAACGCACTCCTCTCCTCTTTCTACATAAARGTTTTTTATTTTTTCCAGTTTTAATGTGCCATTTCCAGTTTGAATGGCAGATTAAAAGTTCTTTCTTCCTGATGTACATTTCATGTGTCAGTTTTCTCCCAGTTCTGGAATGATCTACTCCTCTTGACTTGAAGGGTTTGTATTACTTTGAGTTTAGCTTCCTCTCAAGCTCAATTTCTATTTYCAAACTCTCATTCCCATTATCTCTTCTATCTCTACCTTCAGGTATAATTTCATCAGCCTTACTTAAAATTTTATTTATCCAGTGTCCTCTTCCCCCTGGCACCTYATATGCAAATTTCCTAGGAATTTTTTTCCATTTAGCCAGTTTTCTTCACTTACGCCCTGTTGACAGATTTTAAGAATGACCTTTTCTTTATACTGTAATATTTTTAAACATGTACCATATCCTACTTAAAACCTCTCGAGGGATGTCTGCTTTCTGAGATGCTCCTGTCTGCCTGGATTTCCCTAGGTTGTACCTTTTCAAGAAAAACAGAAGAAGTTGTCTATCTCACTCAAAAACARTCCTCACAGTGGTAACTCGGAAGGCTTATGTTATAACAAAGAACAATCCCAGGAAATTAATGTTAATGGCATTTTTTCTGAGCTTTAGAAAAAGACTTCTGTTCTCAATAATATGCAAATAATGGAAGTTTTYGCATTCACTGCCATATGGCAAGAAAATGAATGAATAAAAGTAACTGGTTGTGGTTTASGAAAACTTTTGTATTGTTGCTGTTGTTCTTTTTCACTCCAGCAATGCTTAAATGCCACCTAGGAAGATGGTAATTTTGTGTTTCGAACTGGAGCACTGTACATACATACACTGTACTGTGTGTGTGGAGCATACAATACATGACAATGCCTGTCCCAAAGAGGCAAATCTGTGCCATGGGAAGGATCTCCAGAAACTTCGTCAGGATTTAAAATTTTGTCCATGCCTGCTGGGGTGTGAATACCAAACACAGACAAGGATGCTTGTGCTAGGCAAGCATTTTTCTATGTAGGGTTTTTTTAGAGGAGTAAGGATATAGAAAACAGAATACAAGTATATGTGTAGGAGAAAAAGATAAACTTTCTACACTTTTAATGGAATGTAACAGTGAGTTTCATTTCTCTATAGGTTTTTTTTKATCTCATTTTAGCTTTCTGTGTCTGCTCACGGTAACTAGATCAAACCAGTTGGATCTCTGCAGAGTTTTGAGCTCTGCATGGGGCACCAAAGTTGATGGTTTCCTCAGCACATTCCTTTCCAATGACAGGGCTGGACTGGCTTAGGAAACAKCTTTAATCCTCAAGAATTAAAATCCTATCCTGCAAAACCTTTTATTTCCTTGAACCTGTAAGTAGCCTGGACATTTAATTAGAGAGAAGAAAATAAWGTCAAGGACCTATCAGCCTTTGTAATTTCCCTATTTCTGCTGATGACTTCCAAGGGATGGAATAATTTATTGTCTATCCAATATTACCAGCAAATTATTTGATTTCCCTCAGGGTTGTGTATATGCGGATGGATATTTGAGAATAACTTCTGGAGACAGGGAGATACTGGAGATATTGTGCAGCTGTGATTGAACACATTTAAATAAACCTCGTTATGGACTGTATTGCTCCTGATGGACCAGGCAATATCTGTAGATAACTGGGCGTTATCTACACAGCTCATTTAGTGCAGAAGGAAAGGAGTTAGCTGAACTAGCTCTTTGTAATACAAGACACAGTTAACTCTGAGTAAATCTGCTTACTACCTCTTAGCTTATTTTAAAAGAAAAATGTATTTTCAAGTCCTTCTGACAGCTCGCTGTCTGTTTCTCTTTTACTTAAAATGGCAAGCAGAGGGTCCTATAATGTCACATTGCAATGCTTGGATGCTACTATGATTTGCAAATATTTCCATACCCAAGAAATTTTTTAACGTTTTGTTCTCATAGTCATTTCAAAAGTCTTTATTTCCAGCCTCAGAGTCAAACTTTACTTGCCTTATCACAGAAGTATCTGGTGCTTTACAGCTTCAAGGAAGGTAAAAGAGAGCATATGCAGAGTTTGTCAGCTGATGGATGTTTTTAACTATCAGTCCTTATTAAGTAACACTGCCATTTCTACTGCTAAGACAGTGTATCACTTTGGCACATGAAATCAGAGACAGAAAGTTAGGCTGTAACTGAGCTTATAAATGTGTGATATATTAGCCTGTCTCTGTCATTCCCAAAGGCAGAGGCTATGATGGAAATCACAGTGTCTGCCTCTGTGATACCCCTCACAAGTCCTCATTTTAACTTTGGACTTGTAATTTGATCTTTCCAGGTGACTCAATTTCTTGTCTAGTTACAACTTTGGGTGCAGAAAGCCAGATGAGACCCTTCTAGAAGGCTGATGTTCAGAAGACAACCTCATTTCCCATCTTAGTGAAATATATTGTCTTTACTATGTCTCAAGCTGGATATTTAAAACTGTAGGCACTCAAAATCTAAAGTCACTTTTTAAAACATTTCACCATGTAGTTGGGTTATCTCAAGCATGCTTCCACAACTTCTTTTGCAAAAGAGAATTTATTCTCAGACATGGCAAGACATATGTGATAGAATTATTCTCCTAATCAATTGCTGAATTGGGTTAGACTGAGTCTTGCCTCCAGGATCATTTAGTTCTGACAAAATGAACTAGAATTAATACTTTCTGAGCAGCAGAGTAGTGCTGTTAGCAGTTTTTATAGTCCTCCCAGTCCTCCCTCACTCCTTTAAGCAACTGGGATCTCATCAGCAGAGCAATTAACTGATTTCAGATATATGTCAGCGTGTTTTGCTGAATCAAGACAACAATTCAGCGAAGGATCATCCAGAGGGATGACCACAGAATAAATAGTCTTGGTAGCCAAAAACCATCTCCATATTGGATTCAGACATGGTCTCAACTTCTAAAAAAGTACATAAATAGTCGATAGTAGTTTTTTTTATACAGCTAATATGATGCTCTGTGCCTTCTTCTTTTATAACTGCTTAGCTACCACCTTACTTGACCAAGCTCTAATAGGAGGGTGTCACCTGAGCAAATATACTGAACAGGCCCATGAATGAAGTAGATATGTATAAGGATTAATCAAATGTTAGCATTAGTGTTGCTGTCAGACCATGACAAAGTCAATAATTTCTGTTTTCTACTCCTGATCTCAGTGACAAGTTGTAAGCAGTAGAGCTATTTGGCATGGAGGAAAGTTTACATGTCAACCAGTGATAATCTTATTTGTCCACATTACGACTCACCCCAAAGCACTGAAATTCATTAAAATCCAACTGCTCTCTGAGTTGCTGATATAATGTAAGCTGATGTAGATTGACACGCTATATAAGGGAAAYGGAAGAACTGTTTGAAAGATTCACCTTACTCTCATTGCCTATACCATCCCTTCTTCAGGGCTAGTCCTTCAGGAAGGACTAGCCCTGTGGAAGTATTTCATAGGAAATTGGGAGCTTGGGTTCAGCGCTCCTGCTCCTAGCTTGGCCTATGGAGGTTCTGCAGCGATCCTTCTCCAGAATGACAAGATGTAAGTTAAAGATCTCACCCAGCTCTCAAGGGAAGACATCTTAGTGTATGGACTGGGATAAAATGAACAGCTTTCATGAAGGATGAATGCAAACAAAGATAGCAGATAAAATATTGGMAGATGAAAACAGTCCAGCGGTACAATACTGAAAAGCGAAGTACTGCACAACACGTTCATGCCACCCACATACTAGCRAGGAAGAAGCATGAGAATTAAAACAACAACAACAACCTGAGTGTAAATATCTGCAACAAATTCCCCTGACACTGATATGTTAGCTAGAAGCCAAGGTGCCTTACTGGCAATAAATCATATTTCCAAAGAACTGAATTTCTTGCACTTATGCTGTTTATGTGCTGCCTATCATCATGGCAAAGTACAGGTTAAATCCAGACTCTAGATCTTTGGTGCAGGGTTTTCTGACAAAACATGTATGCTGCCTTTTAGCCAGCCCATCTTCCTAGCATTTCCGTGTAGCAGGGACCACTGCAATGGTGCATATCCAGGAAAGTATTACCTGGGAAAACTCTACAGCCAGTAGAAGCTGGAAGAGCAGTTCAAAGCTGTCAGAGTTTCACTGAATATGGATCTGTACACAGATTTGTGCTTTTCATTCTCAGATATATATTCTATTGTATTCACCTATGCTGAGCAAAAAATTTTGTGACAAATCAAAGAAGTTATGCCAGTTGTTTTCAATCCTGTTAAAGGTCTGTTTTATTTTATCTAGTGCATTGTTTTAGAGATGACTGTCCTGTCCTTCATGTGGATGTAGCCTCCAGCCAGGATCATTTAGTTCTAACAAATATACCATTTTATGCAACAAATACCTACAGCTTATTACCCATTGCTGGCTGCATAAAATTACAGGCTGTCAGTGCATGTTAGATGAATCCATCTGGAGAAGATAAAACACCACAAATGAAAGAGGGTTTAACATTCCCGCTAAATTGTCTTTTAAAGATGAAAGGAAAGAAGGGAAAAAAAAAAAGAAAAAAAGCACTAAGGCTCTCTTTCTCTTCATGCAAACCAGGATAGGGACAAAAAGCTATTGGATAATGCAGGCAGCTTCCTCGCTGTTTCAGAATGTTATTTGTCAGGAGCTTTTTCATTTGAGGTAGGTCTCCCTTGCCCAAAGGTGGTGCCCCTTCTATTAGTTATTGCGGGATATTGCCCTTGACTTTTAGTAGGACAAAGGAGCAGAAGCACAGAAAAATAACAACAAACTGGGTCTGGCTGTAAGCAAAAAACGGAGATATTTATGCAGAAAAAAACTCTTCTCACAAGGTTTACAGGAAAATAGGACAAACTAAGAAAAATAAGCTTCCTTAGGACCCCAGTTTTACACATATTCCTGCCAGTAGATCTGAATCTAATGATTAATGAATATTAATATTCCTTAATACCCCTTTGGAGGCATAAACAGACAATAAAATTGTCTTAAATTATATTTACCTCCACTTGAAGAACCCTTAACACAAGGGAAGTAAAGTGATAAATAGTCTAGTCCAATGTAAATTTTCATATTTAAAAGAGAGAGGAAGAATGGGATATTGAGATTAGAACTTTTAAGAATCTGAGTTAAGCCAGTAAGCCTAAGATGTTCACTGTGGTGTCATCATAACCATAAGACAGTCTAGTTGCAGGTACATTAGCAAAACACTCAATTTTTTTCATCTAGATTTTTAAGCCATGCTACTCATTTTTCTATTTTCTGCAAATGAAGATGTAAGAAATACTTTTTGGCTCAGAGTCTCTGGGATAGGAAGCGACTGAGGTGTAAAAGTGTAGCTCTGATTCTTGTAAGTGAAGGTCATTTTTCTACTCTATAATCCTTTTATTTTCCTTCTCCTCCTGCCTGCACCATCTCTTTTCTATTTCATAACTTTCTTTCTTTCTTATGCCATGGACAAGGACAAAAAAAACATTTAGGAGTCTAGAAAAGCTAGTTGATAATATCTATTCAAAATGTGCAGCACATGCTAAATAAAAGCAATTAAAGAAATCATGAAAGGCATGTGATTGTATCTGTATGAGATATGTAAAGATGGTAAACGTGCAAGTCATGTCAAAGTCATTTCAAGAGAAGAGCCCTGGGTCAGTTACAATGTGGATAACGAATGACAGACTAAGAGTGAGCCCAAAAGAAGCATTTCCAGACACTTTAACAGGCATGTAAAATAATCGCAACTGAGAAAACTTTTAAAAATATGAATACTTTAAATCCAGTGCATGTGATGAAGGAATCATGGAGACCACATAAACCTTCCCTTCAAAATAAATGCTCTAGAAGTGCAGGGTTTTTTTGTTTGTTTGTTTTACAGTTGAGTAATTCTCTTTCTGACTGGGAGTCAATGTCAGGTGGCAGGAAGAGGATTATCTCTTATCCAGGCAAGTGTATGAGAACAGGAGGGGCGGAATTGGAGTGTGTGGGTGCAAGTGCCAGAGATTGTGCAAAGCGCATTTATGGCTCTGAGGGATGCCCCGGGGCAGGCATTAGCACTGAGATGAGAAATAAAGAAGCTGGAAGTAAATCCCTCCTGGGCCACTCAGCCCCAATGTGCCCCACGTCTCACACGACAGCAGATGCTTTACCCAGAGCAGCACTGGCTGTAGCAGCAGGGAAGATGAGTAAAGCTGAATTTTCAGGGAACATACTCAAAATGGCCTTTTTTTGGACTAGATCTACCCAGAAGCAATAAATGGACAGGAAAGCAAAAAGAAACTACATTTCTTGAGTGACTGTTTTGCAGGTACTTATGCTGTAGCCATTTGGATCACAGGAGCTAGTTCCCCAGGTAGCCCAAGTGGGTAGAGGAATGAATCACCTTCATAGGGTATCATAAGCACTACTTATATCCTGGAGAAATGCCCTCTGTTTCATGTCAGAATTGTCACAGTTTTGAAGGAGAACCATAATGTTTTACCATAAAGCTTCCTGCTGCCAGAGCTGAAGAAAAGGTACAGGTGGCAGGCCTGACTCTGCCTCTCTTTGAACATCACAGCTACCCCTGTAGCTCACTTAACGCAGCGGAGCCTACCCCAGGAAGCAGTCACATACTGGAGTGGAGAAATATATCTTGTGAATTTCCAGTGAAGATCTGGTGGCTAATTTGTCTAGGTCAGATGGCAAAGGATGATGTTGTTTCTATCTCACCTCGTGCTCTAGGAATGAGCCCCTTCAAAAAATCTGAAACTTCAACAAACCAGGCTATATTCATACCAGTTTGATTGACTTACAGGAGAAAACATGGTGTGGGCCCAGCCCGAGGAAAAAAAACAATGCAAAAACAAAGAAGAGAAGTGGCCAAGAGCAATCTGCTCCTGATAAGCTGGGAACCCAATGGGGCATGGATATAAACTGTATTCCATACTCCATTTATTCAACCTGTCCTCAACGTGTATTACTAACAGTGCTCTCAGGAAGTTTCTCTCTTTTCTTTGTAGTACAGCTTACCCTAAGAAATCTATTCTACTGAATACAATATAAATACTGTTTAACTGAAATACCAGCAAATAATTGGCTGACCTGTTTGTTCTCTTCTAACTTTTAATAGCCAGAAAGGGCTGATAAACACTGGGGGAGGGGAAAAGAAGTGCAAGCAAATTGAAATTCATAATCACACGGGTATAATTTTTTTTAAAAAAGGTTAAAGTAGATAAGCACAGTAGTCCTCCAGTACAATCTACAGATACTGTTTATGCCTAATTAAAAAGACACTGTATAGATCGTTTTGACGAGAGGGCCTAAAATAGAACTATTTTTCTTTTTATTCCAGTGCTATGACCTTGGACTCTTCAAAAGCCAATTTTAAGGTGATAAGGAGGCTAAAAAGGTTGCACTAACAAGTAACTAGAGAGAAAGCTTTCAAGCACAATAGAGAATGAGAAGGATTTGTATAATTTCCCTTATAAACAATTGTCTAGGTTTCTATTTCCTCTTCAATATAAAACAGGAACTGTCTGGAGTCTAGCTCCAGTAACCTCTAAGGAAAGATCGAAAGAGAAGATTGCCTAGGCAAGAGCATAATGATATGGAAACCATCTTCAAATATGAGATGATGATGCAAAAAATGAAGGTTATTAGTTCTCCTCCGTGTTCATGGAATTAAGACAACAAGGGAAGATTAAAATATAGAAGATTCAGGTAAGATATTAATAAAAATATTCTGATAATAGAGTTCATTAATCACTGAAGTGGATATGGAATCTCTGTCTTGAGGAATTTTAAGAATAGACAGGACAAATAGAGTTAATGTCTCCAGAGAAGGACAATGGACTACACGACCATACATGCATGTAAAACCGATTTCAAAACATCGATGTGCTGGTGAAAAAAATCTTAATGGGAAAAAGCAGGCAGGATTTCACAGAGGAACCACAGACTTGACGGAAGACTAGGAATCGATGGCTAACTCACAGAACTCAATTTATTTAGCACATTAAAGAAAATATATAGGATGATTTGATCACAGCCACCTTACAACTAACAAGCAGAAATGTCCTATATCTTCTTCTATCTGGTGAGCAAGACTGTAAGTAGATTTGATGGCTGAATAGTGAAGTTGAATACAGTCCAATTTAAAAATGAGTGTACAGTTTTTTTACCATTAGAATATTTAACATTTGCAATCATTTAATAAAAGCTAGGGGATGGATTCTGTATCAAGGAATATATTTAAATCAATTATTTTCTGGAGGAGCACCTTGGTCGGACATGTACCTTGGTCTTCTTGAAACTGTTTGCTCTAGTTCAAAGAATAATTATCTTAATGAATTTTTATATCTCTGCTGTACAAAAGGCAAAGTAGGTGACAAGATCATTCTTTCACACTTTATAATCTAAATAATAGAAGAAAGAAGCAAGAACAGAAGAGAGAAGCAAGTCCAGCTTCCTCTCCACAGAAAGAGTGAAATTCTGAAGCTTTTCACACTAGTCTATTCTGGTCATTTTTAGCAGTATCTCAAATATCTTAACTGAAACAAATGGACAAATAACCAACCAAACAAAAAGAACAACAAGAAAGCCAATATTTCACTCCTGAGTATATGCCTTTAGCTTTGCATAATGCTTCTGGACAGGATGGTACTAGACAAAGTGATTGAATGAAGTAGTAGTAGAGTATCCAGAAACTCTGAATAAATATTCAGACTTTCTTCTACTATCCAGACTGGTCATCAGAAAAAAATCCTGACATATCAGTTTTTCTGGGCGAATTAAAATATATGGAGCTACAGAACGTCAGAATTCCTGAAGTCAAAATTACACTTATTAGGACTCCCCCAAACTTAAGTATGAATTGATTTCCCTGGAGCTGAAAGGGAGTTGGAGTTTTTTAATTCAGTTGCTCTCTGGACAGAGAAAGCCAAAATACCGACTGCACAAACTAAGGTTGGTTTGGAGTTGACATTTGACTATATAGTAAAATGGCAAGTAAAATGTAAATGAGAGACAAACAACTAATAAAAAAAAAAGACATGAAATAGAGGTGGATGGAACACCTTCTTCCAAAGCCACTTGGACTGGAATGAACCAATGACAGAAGCTAGATGATTGATCCAACAGAGAATTTGCAACTGATGTTGGCAACTGCAAGTCTTGATTTCCCTACTGTTCAACTAAACCACTTTTTAGGAAAATACTCTACTGGGAAAAAGAAATATTCAGATACTACAAAGAGACATTGATTTCTCCTTCAATCTGCCTTGGAAAAGACAAATGGCCAGGGAGTGTATGGACAAATGCCAAAAAGAGCACGCAGACTGATGCATAGAGCTACAATTGCTTCCTGCACCAGGATAATCTTTTCAAGTTTATTAGTAAGATGAAAAATGTAAGCTGAAATTAAAATATTGCCCACCAATCAGTCATGCAGTTTTAGGACTTGGAAAAGAAAGGCACTGCAGGGTGAAAATTACCTGAGGCCTTTTCAAGACTAAGTCTAAGGCAGTTTTAATGCAGGCTTCAAAGCGCCCTGCAAAAAAATTCCCCTCTGGCCCAGCAAATGTGAAGAGGTAGGAAGTTTATAGACAGTGAGTGCTGGTTGGGGATAAGACAAGCARTTGTTCCTCACCTTATATCTTGCCCTCCAAAACCTGTCATCTCATAGTACTAGAAGGCTCTGAGCTCCATTATGCCTAAATTGCTCTATATTGCTACATCCCAGTGCCGTTTGAGGGTGGTTTGTTAYAGTTACACTCCTGCCAGGCAGGTGAAAGGAAATAAATGATACATTTTGATACAATGCTATTTTGCTGAACTAGATGGCTTAAGGAATTGGTGATAAATTTCCCTTTTCACTTCTAGGTCACTGGTGCAAATCTAATCCAGGTCAATAGTGACCAGAAGTTATTGCCACTTGGCAGCAGATATGAACCTATAGTAAATTGATTGGCAGTTCTTTGTCCATCTCCTAATGACTTGATCATAACATTACCATTACTACTGATACAAAYTGGCCCAACCAAAGCCATCTAAGGCCAGCAGCCAAGGACAGAGTGGACAAGTAAGGTAAAACGCTCCCTCTKTCTTTTATGTGCTGCAAAGTAAACAGTCACATTTTTCATTTTAAAAGCTTTCATCATATAAAAGGCAGTTTTGTCAAGACTGAAACTTCTTGAAGGGAAGTATAAAAGTCRACACACACAAAAAAAGATATTTCCATGGAAAGTGTCAAACTATATTATTTTTCATTTTATCTTAGAATGTAGTTTTGCTTTGGATTTTTAGTTAAATAAAAAGGAAAACGAATGGCATGTTGCAATGAGTGTTTAAGATGACAGCTAGGGTGGGATTCATTTTGCCTAGCTTTAGACATTCATAATGTAGGCGTCAACCGCAGAGCTAGTCACCCCAGGATTCCTTTATCGTCGATGGAAAGAAATAGGCACATTTACAGTGTGATTCATCTGACCTATTTTAAATATCTACTTCAAGCAAAGATGACTGTTGAAATGACTGTTTCCACTGACTCTGGTGTGAGCCTATAGAGTCTACCTCAAATAGAAGTCTAGCTGAGACATCTACTGATGGTCAGAAGAATCCTTTCCCAGATGTCTAATTATTTCTATAAATTGAACTTTTTAACATTCAAAACCTGAACTAATGTGATATTTCCAATTGAAATAAGCTGAAAGCTGTATTATGTTTCAGACTTTTCATTTGGAGAATGAACTTCTTTTTCAAGACAGTTCAATTCTTTTTTAGTAGYAACCATTCTTGTCCCAGCATTTACAAGCAATTTTCTTGTAACGAAAACTTAAATACCTAGAAATGGCTGCTCTGGTTCATATCAACATCCAACTACATTTTTGACTTTAAAAGCAAATAACTAGAGAAAGTTTGGATAATCTATCCTAATCTACCAGACTCCAGCAATCTGTAACCCAAGGAATCAAATCCACTGAACTAAAAAATTTCAATAAGCCCTGATGGACTTTCCTTCCATTAAACATATTCATTTGTCTTTTGGAAACAAAGTGTCAGCARCTACAAAGCCTGATGACAAGGGTTTTGTAGTCTAACACTGTAGTCTGATGACTATCTGCTTAAGTTTGTCCTGAGCCTACCGTCTTCTAATTTAATTGGATTACTGGCCACAGAAAGAAGAKTYYTGATTGCTCYCTCCYTGYCCATCTTCATCATGATTCATTCTAYGGCAATACCATTTAATTGTCCTTCTGCTTCTCCTCTGAAAGAGTCATAGTGGTATGAAACTGAAGGTATCCAAAGGAATATTTTGGTAGTTATGAAGAATGGAAAGTCATCATTTCTGTAAAACCTGCATCTAGCATCTCTTCAAATTACTTTCCCTTTCTGCTAYTCATGTCAACAAAAGAACTAAAATTTCTTTCTGAGCGATGAGGACTTCAGCCTTTTTGCTCACCTCTCAAAGCTGCCTTTCAGGAAATGGAAAGGGAAAAGACAGCTAGGACAACAGCCCCCCACTATTGGGGCTGAGGTAGGGCAGAAAGGACAGATCAGAGAAGCACGCAATGAGTATAGATATGAAGAAAAGGATGACATGAAGCACAACTGAAAGAAAGAAAGAATGTTTCTGAAAGCAGGGAGAAAGTCTGAAAGGAAGGCATATTTAAGAAAGGACAGGGATCTGGTAGCCTAAGGGAAAAAAGAAAAAAAAAAAAGAAAAAAAAAACGAGAGAGAGAGAAATAAAAGGGAGAGCAAATATTAGTGTTTTGTTTAAAGATTTTTTAAAAAATGGATCAGCATTTTCTTACAGTTCTGATCATTAAGTTTCTGTCAAGCTGACATTGTACACAGTAGAGAACTGTGGTTCCTGCACTTTACTCTATATTTAGYATATCCCCATTCTGCCTCAGAGCTGTTTGCTGCCCTCCCTCTTCTCTCCTAGCTGATACTTTCATAGATCCAACCCATCAAGTTTCAGACATTTGGTTGTATTGGACTCATTCCAACAGTACACACATATGGGAATATAGCTCATTCCCTTTAGCAGAGGCAAGGATATTGATAAAAACCAATTTACATTGATTGCTTCTGTGCCTAATGCACAGAAATTCTCCACCCCTCTGCCTAGCAAAGCTATGAAGGAGCTTTTTGACTTGCCAATAATCTTGCAAACAAATTAGCTTGATTTTAACTCCATTACTCTGAGTAATCTCTCTTGGATTTCATAGCATTTACACAGAAAATGGCTTATTCATTATAAATGGTGTGTACACTTAGCTTTTGTAACAAAGAGTGTGTTAAGTGTTAGGAGGTTTGTGGTGACATTTCTCTTAATCATGATGCTGGAASGTCTTTCTCCAAATGCAGATTGCTTGGTGGATGCATGTTATTTAGATGTAGAGCAAGAAACTCTCAYGGGATGCCTGTAGATACAAGAGAAAGAGTCTGCTGAAAAGGTTAGAAATAAAATTAAATGCTGCCTTAGTCTAGAATGGAATCACAGGTTGATAGTAGAGTTTAGTGAAATTACCTTTTAGCATTCAGCAGTTGCCTTCTTTCACTCTCCCTCACTCCCCCTTATTTCAGCCAGGAGGGGAAATGAAAATATTGGAAGCTGTGTGGTGGTTCAAGTCTGGCTGGGAACACACAGGAGTTTTAGGCTTGACTTTAACACTGACTCACCCTGCAGCTTCAAGCTAATACATCCCTTTATGCTTCTGTGGAACAAGTCTCCTAGGGAATGTCAGATTAAGTTCATTCTTGATTCTGCACTCAAAACTAGATATTGCAATCATCATGTAATTGCCATGCAAGTATGTCCTAAAAGGCTGCCTCAGCTCAGAGTCTTAGTATCTCATCACCTTGCAAAAGGCTTAAAGCTCCCTTTCTCACACAATCCAGACAGTTGAGCCCCAGCCAAAGCAGGAGGACTTCAGGCATCCTAGATAGCCTCCTACCTACGTGGTTACCTCACTGAGCTTCAAATGGACTGTGTGACAGTGTGGACAGTGTTTGGGTCCTGAGCCACAGTGTCATTTTGAATTCTTTCATTCCTTCCCTTGCCCTGTAGATGCACTTGTCTCCCAGATCCACAGGAGGGAGATATTAATATTTAAGTACAAGAGCCAGTGTTTATGATGTTGTAGCTTTTATGACTTGGCAATTATTTCCTTTTCTGCATGCAGAGGACAACCACAAGATCCCTGATGCTAACTGCTCTTCTGTTCACTTCTGTCATTCCCACTGCAGAATTTTTCAGCTCCTCATTGTCCATTCAGGAATTTTGCTGCACATTGCACAGAAGGGTAAGGCAAATGCTAAAGATCACCCAGGAAAGAAAGATTTTTTTTTTCTATCAACAAAACAATAACAGATCAGATCCTTGGACTGGAAGTTGTGATAGGCAATGTGACAAGAGGAAGGTCCTGGGACCCAAATGGTCTTCGTGATGAATCTATTAACTTCTTATGAAGTGCAGTTTGTGCTGTTTGGTGAAGAAAAAGACAAAAGCTTGAAGAATATTGTAGAAGCAGAGAATACTAACAAAGATAGCTTGATGATATAAGACAATCACTCCCTTCTGCTCTAAAGCACTAAGAGAGAATATTTTCCAATCCTACATGTTTCCCAAAATAAGCCATAAATAAGCTTTTATCATTCTGGTGCAGAATCATTTAACTTATGAAAATACTTAGATGTCTGTGCTGTGAAAGATGGCTCATACTTACGTGATTTGCCGCACAGATCTGCTGAGCAGGAGAGAACTATACTGCAAAGGCTCTCTCTGTTCAGTTTCAAAAATAAACATAAAAGAATATAGAAGCATCAAGAATACAGTATCTGGGGTAGCTTACTTGTAAGTAACTYTACTTTCTAAGCACTTCAGGAAGTCTGATGTGCACATTTTCCTAAATATTTGGCTTTGTGCATCTCATCATGACACCTGAGCCTCCTCCATCCTTTTTYACTGCATCTCTAACCTTACCTCTGTCTCATTCTTCTCCCCTTCTAGATGTCATATTTGGTAGGAAAGATCAGCTCGAGAGAAAAAACGACAAACTTAAGGGTTTCTGATGAGCTTTAGTTGCACTTCTTCTTAAAATATCATCCATTCCCCTCAGGCTAAAACTGTGCCCAGAACTGCAAGCACTTCCAATTGGAAGTACTGTCAGTGCTCAGAAAAACACAGCCTTTAAYTGTTTTGCAGCAGGACCTTGTACTGATGTAGTGTTAGTGTAATCTCCTCATTCCAGACCAGGACATTCTCTTCCAGCTCTTTCAACCCCTGCTTTTGTCCTGACTTGTAACTGTGCATACASTCCCTTATTCCTTCAGCTTACCAGTTGCAGGATCTATAATTTCATCATTAATAGCCATATCGAAGTCATAGTTCTTCAGAAAACGAGAGATTCCAAAAGAGGCTTAAGTATGCATCAAAATACAAAATTCAACGTTCAGCACAGGCAAAGTTAAATAAAACAACAAGTTCTAGGACCAATACCAAATTAACAGACTGTAGTGTGTGTGTTCGCAAAATAAAAGGAGAGAGGAACAAGAAAGAAAATGTTTCTAGTTACTGCAAAACCTGTTAAGAGAAAAATTCCTTTTCAAAATTTTATGACATCATCTGTTCAAACCCTCCATAGATAATAAAGAGATTCAATGTGAATTGGCTTTAACATTTAATATGTAGAGATGGCATCACTAACATCAACCAAGACTACAGGAATTAAGTACTAAAAGCACATCTCGAAGAACCCTGACTTCGTTCCCAGTTTCTGAGCTCTGGTATCCATTACCGTGCTGGTTCTGGCTTATTCTCCATGATGATTGGTTTTCACCTGCCTTTATTGYCTCTGTTACAATTCAAATAAACAAAGAAATCTACATTAAAAAATAAACTCTATCTGTAGTTGTTCTATCTGGAAGACCATCTCTCTAAAGAGAGAGGTTAGGTGGGCATCATCTGACTAAATGCAGATGTTTTCCTATAGGCTAGTCAAGTATTCACACAAGTATATCACAACAGCAGAGAYACATTATTGCGTATATAATATCCTTTTTTTCTGGGCAGCTATATCTCCCATGTTTTTCTTAAAGGACAAGTTTCTTTTTCTTCAGCAAGTTGAGAGGGCAGCCTGTGCTCTGTTTCAGCTGGTATAACTAGCAGTGACTCATTTTGCCTGAAAATGCAAAGAGCGAGTAAACTGGAAATCTTGCAGTTTCTGTCTCCACAATCAGCATTTGAAAGTCACTGGGGTGGTCCTGTGTCCTTATCAGCCAAAGCTGACTCTTCCCGCTTCCCAAAATAATGAGTATCACCCTTGTTACCAGGAAACCTATCAGTGCTACAAACCTCCAATGTTAAATATAAAAAAAAAAAAAAAAAAAAAAAGCTGCCTCACAGTCCTCAATCCCAAGAATCAAATAAAGGATCCAGACATATATCACTGATAAAGTCCACTGATATCTCCGAGTGGAAAAAAATTCCCTCACTTGGAATCAGAAAAGCCTTACCATAAGCCTACAATTAGCACCACCAGCCTCTTCTGCGGTCATGGCAATAAAAATATGTTTATAGGATACTAAATGGTCCTAATGAGTTATTTGTTGTGTCTTGAAACTGGACCAGGATCCTATGACTGTTGCTATTTATGCTACTAAGCATATTACATTTGTATAACTTCTTRTTTTCTTTCTTCTTTTATGCATTTTCCACATGATTTTTATTTTCTTCAGCAGATTTGTTCAAATTTAATTGTTCATTCAAAACACTATTGTGAGAAACACTCTGAAATAAATAAATGTTCATTTTGTCTGAATGGTTCTTTTTGCATGAATTACAATTTTACTTCCAAAGGTCAYTTCTTCATTTACGAAACCATTCTAAATTCCAAGGTAATTTCGCTTTCTTATGCATTTATACCAAATCAAACATTAACCTGGAGTTAAATAAAATTACTTCATTGTGATTTTTTTTAATAAAAAATCTCACCTTTGGCTCTGTTTCCATTGTCTCTCTTCTTCCTCACCAAAAACAGGAGCTGAAGCAGCTTCTAAGCCAAGACACCAGTCGGCTTTTCTTTGTTCACGTGACACTATACCTTTGTACTGCTTAAGACATTCACCACCACAAAATGATAATATATCTCCATGAGAAATTACACCTCAATTCAGCCTTGTTTCTACAACACAGAGAGTGGAAAGGCAGAAGAAAGGGAGGCAGTGCTCTTCAGTTGGCAAAGTACTGGAGTTTGAAGACATGAGCTGCGCCACTAACTCATAAGGCTGTTTTAGGGGAGGTGTTTATCTCTCCTTTTCCCTATTTTGAATTGGACTTACTAGTATTTTATGTCCCTCTTAAATTATTTAATGATTTTAGAATTCAAAGTGCTGAACATATAAAAATATCCTAATCTACTATCATCCTTATTAGCTTGGTAGCGTTTTCCTACTGCCATGAGTTTTACTGCTGCTGGACATTTCAAAAAGGTAGGATGGYCACCTGTAAAAGAAATAAAGGAAGAGCCTTTTTAAAAAGGCAGTATCAATAGGCCAAAGATAGGTAATGTTGGAAAATAGGTAGTATGTTAAATTCTAGGAACAAATAAAAAGAATATGTTTCTGACCTTGAAAGATGATGCATAGAGAAGTACCTCAATGGTCACTACCAGGGTGAGTGTTTTTTCACACATTTTTAATTTTTAATTATTTTAATCCACAAATTTCTCACTGAAATTACTGGCTATCATCACAGGAACTTATTCTTTAATGAAATAGGAGTGGCAATAGTGAATCTGAAAAAATTATCATAGCTTTTACTCTTCAGAGAATAGGGGAGGAGAAAAAAAGTTCTGGTATAAAATAACACCTACCCACATCAGAAATATATAGAAGAATTTACTTAACCGTTCTCTTTGCTTTAGAACGAGTATCACTATTGCATTTCTATCCTTCTGTGGGACATCTGTAAAATAAAACCAGCACTGGGCTCCAGGATTCCTGCTTAGAAGATAATTTACTCCTAATAGAGAAGTCAACAGCTTAACAGARTTTAAACTTCAGTGTTTTTCTGAATAGTGGTGCCCTGCTGATTCTTGGTTTTATAGTAGGCATTTAACTTTTTGGCAGGTACAAAAAAATACAATGAAAATGCAAAAAAAAAAATCAAAAAAACACTCAGATATTAACTGGTAGAACAAGCTCCTTAAATCATATTAGGAAAAACAGCAGTGATATTCTGTATTATGATTCAAAATAGAAGCATTTCTGGTCTTGTTTTGCTTTATTTAATTCCTCAAATCAGAAAGAAAAGGGAAAAAAAAAAAAGATAAATTACTTTTTTTTTTCTCAGTTTGACTGAGCTTCTAAGAATATCAGGTCTGGTCTCTCTTTCTTTCATTAGGATTGCCCAGATGGCTCCTTTGAAATGGATACGTCTAATTTTAGAGATAGAAAAAGAAGAACAAAATGCAGAATCTTAAGCAAGGTAACTTTTTTATAGGCTTTGATGTAGTAAAGTTCTATGGCAACATTTTTTTTTCTCTCTCTTTGCTTCATTCTCGCTCTTTCCACAGAGATACATGTGCCTTAACTCAAAATTAATGATTAAAATCCCTCATGAATAGAGAATGCTCCATGGTTGGCTCAGCTGGAATCCTTTTAGCATGTAAAGGACACATTTGCTTCATTTGGTTTCTGTGGCCAGCCTAAGAAAAACCTATCATAGAATTGCTGTAATATTATATTAAAATGGAGCCATGGGACAACATGGGTTGTGATTTTCAGGCCAATCAAAATATAATGAAATATATGACCAATATGATCATGACATTATAATGAAATATATGTTTTAATTTTGTCCTTAGAGTCAGGTGATATTTTTGGATGACCTGTGTACTTGCTAAATAGATGTTCATTTTATAAATACTGAATCTTGTATCGTGTCAAAATGATTTTCCAATTGACATTGACTTCAATGAACTTTCTSTACAGAGAAAAGTTTCTCCACGCTCAAATACTTTAATATTTTCATTGAAATGTCATTCTTATTTTCCTATATTCCAAATGAATGGTATGCTCCTTTTTGACAGTTTTAAAAGTTGAAATTGAGATAGATRGACAAGCAGATATATTGACAGACAGTTAGATAAACAGACTTTTACAGGTAGGATGAGAAATAGATTTTATTCTTATTGAATTAATAAGTATTTCTAGACTAAAACTAATCACTAGCTCTACTGTGTAACTCAGCCTTCCTCTGTTTGATGCAACACAAAGTGGTATACACAAATAAAATAATGAAGCACTTTAAAGGTAAAAAAGACACATAATTAGAGTTGAAWAGCTTAAATCATTCCAGGAAAAAGAATACAGATTTCAAGTGAGCTTGGGATGAATCTTTAACATCTTTGACCTTCTCCTTAGCTTGCTGCAGAATAGCTGGCAATGGTGCTTTGCCACTGCATGTACAGTGCTTTGGATAATTTATTGTTCAGTTTGTGCAGTCCTTTGTAATAAGCCATTAAAAACAGGGCCTATTTTGCCGGGTATGAAAGAGCCTTGGAGAAAAACAGGCGATTATGTACATGGTTGGAAAGTAAACCAGTTTTGCATTTTTCTATAATCTATTATCTCATGCAAATAATAAGATCTTTACAAGAACTTCTAAGGTCTTCTAAATTTGTAGATAATGAAATATTTAGCAGAATTATTAAAGTAAGAAATAAAACGACAGCTGTATTGCAAAAATTAATTAGATTGTGTCCATTCTTATAATTTATTTTCTTTGAGGGTAATTGGGGAAGTTCTACAAGGACCGAAAGGAGCACAGGAAGCATCTCATGTACTGATTCATGGACCAGAAATTTATTCTGTTAAATGAAACAAAACTTGTTCTAACCAAAAATTTCTCTATAATATCTTCAGTACTCTGGTAAACTAATATTCTAAAATCTTTTTTATTCAAGCAAAGGTATTTTAGGAACAGATTATGAATTTTGTCCATGCTGTTTTCAAACAACACAATAGATTCAATAGTTCTGATGAAGGAGTCTGCTAAAACTTGCTTAGTCTAATCATCCCAGGCATTACTGTTGTAAAAAGGGAAGCTGCAGCCCGAAATTCACTATCATTTCATCTCTGCCTTCGAGAACATCCTTTCCTTGTGTTCTTATGCTCTTTCTTTGTGGAGTTGGATTCTTTGGTCCATGTTCTTTTATAGGCATGGCGATGATGCACATTCTAAAGTGGCTTTTGATAAAGGTGTGTCACAGAATCATTCATTCGTTAAGCATTTGCCATATGTTTTGTTGAATGGATGATCCATTTAGAGGAAGAAGACAGAGAGAGATGTGCTCTTCACTGATAACGGTTGTCACATTAGACAGGAAGAACAAGTAAAAGTCCTGATTTTAGTCTTCAGTTTCAGTGGTAAAGAAAAATATTTTGCTTTCTGATTCTTTCATTAGAGAATTCAATAAGTGTGGCTTTTGTTCTGTTGTCTCTGTATAGAATATATGCATCCTGGAATTGAAATGTATGCAGACCATCTAGTTAGGCTTCTAGAGAGAAACCTATTTTCAATATACTTGAACTATGATAAGACTTGGGAAAACAGATTAGCATAATATTAGAGTGGTCCCTTACAAGAATGACCAGAATATCCTCAGCTTTTTAATATACTCTTGAATATAATTGCAGCTGCAATATAACTGCTGCTAAGTAAAGTGAGTACGGAAATTTCATTTTGTGGGTCTTTTTTTCCTTTCTTTTTTTTTTTTTTGGTTTCTACATAGAGATGCTAGCTATGATTACCCCAGACCACCCTTGTATAAACCTACTGCAAACTGGATTTTCCCAGCTCAACTCTCACATTTTAAAAGCATAGAAAATAACCTGAAGAAAGCTTCCTGTTGGGGAAGATGGTGGAAAATAGGCAATAGAGGGTGATTGTCACAGTAGGAGATATTAATGAACACAGAAGCTGGCACAAAAGAGTCCAGAAACTGAGCTTAGACTACAATACAATAGTGTATTGCAAGGAACAGTCTGATCTATATCCATCACTTAAACAAATGAAGGTTCCAGATTTAGCCAGCTTCTCTGTAAGAAGCAAAACAAGAGACAGAATCCTCAAGTTCTCAGAACTCCCCAATTTCTATTTTTTTTCTGTTGAAAAATAGGTTTTACAAGGCATAGTTAGAAGCCTGGAATGAAAAGTAGCCAGAAAAATGGCTGTTGCAACCTCTGCCTCCTCTTCTCTTCCCTGTTCCCCATGCAGGGCTAGAAGCCCCCAGACTATGGTCCCAAGGCAATCACCCACGTGTGTATTTGCCTTGGATATCCCTGCCTGAAGACTTCAGCCCCTAACAGACTGCAGAGCTTCTGACAACYTAGCTGCCAAAGACATGTGCAGAGCCTCTTTGAAGTCTGGCTCTTCTGTTCTTACCAATGTGCTAGGATACTTCTGCAGGAATGTGTGGATTTGCCAAAATATTTTCCTATRCCAAATGTTATGTCTACAATGTTTTTCTACTAATAATGTATGTGTTTGAACATGGGAGGGAATTATAAGGGAAACAGCTTTTGAAGAACAGATTTTATTGGCACAACTCAGAGTTTAAATGTATACATTATTTGACGGCAGTTTGTCATTACTTGTGTTACAGACAGAGTTGCGGTTCTATTAATTACAAACTGAGTTCAGTTCTCATTCACAGGGGTAAAATCCACAAAACTCACTAGAACTGCCCTAGCAAAAAGATTTTGGAATTAGGATGGTTATTTTTTATGACGAAAAACCTCAGGAGAGAAACAATGAAGAAAATACTGCTCTCAAGAGTTTAACAGTTCTACGGCGTTACGCACCAGTGCCTTGTCTTTGAGGTTATGAGCTGCTAGAGGTCTGTGAGACACRGACATAGGAAAGTGGTCCACCAGACGATCACCAAGGAGAAATTAAAAAATAACCAAGGTCATTAACTTCATCCACAGTCACAGAGGTGAGCAAAAAAGACCAAAAACAAAATGGAGGAAAATAAGTGGAATAAAAGAATCCAAGCTCTGTCTAGACTGTATTCAGCTGTAAATGAAAATCAATGTGGCAGCATGASAGAACATGGCTCACAGATCTTCCTCAGACATCCACAGGATATATTTTAAGGCTAAATTGCCTTTTGACTACCAAGAAAAGGGGAACATAATATCATAGATGCAACACACTGGAACAATCAGGCACTTCTGTGGGGTTTTTTTTTATGTGTGTGTATGTGTGATTAAATCCATGATTATTTACGTTTAGAACAAARATGTATTGCAAAGGTAGGACAAGTATAAGGAGATAGGATATATTCACAGAGCCAGTTTCCAAACAGCTTGCAACACGGGCAGTCCTAGGAAGTCCTGCTTTATAAATCAGAGGGCAGATTTGCAGCAGACATTAATTATTATCCCTTTACTGATAAATCACAGATTTGCAGATAGAGACCCTATCTTTTACTCTGGAAGAGACAACTGTTGACTGTGCTTTAATCTGTACAAGTATGAAAATCTTCCAGTCAAGAAACACACATTTTTATCTTCTCCTGAGTTTTACCGTATTAATCAGACACTTCTTTGTTACCCAAAAAGATCAATTCTGAGGTGTTTCATTAAAAAAAAAAAAAAGGGAGAACAAAATTGTGAAAATTATATGAAATTTTATGAAGTACTACTTTATGTTTTAACATTTAGTGGAATTCATTTTGACAAGAAGATAAACGAACATAAGAGTTTGTCCCAATTTTCATTTCATAGACATTTGCTTCAATTTAGGACAGGAAAAATAAAATCTTGAAAATTGTCTTGGAATACAGAAACTAGAGCCCTGGCCTTCTCAGCTCAAAACTTATTCACTGTTCCCACATCACAAGCACTGCATCTCCCACTCCTTGTCACCCAAGGTTATTAACTGTAGAGGAATTAATTGTTTCAGCCCCTCCCTTTTCCATCACTCCATTAATTGCTCTGTGCTCAGCAAAAGGGTTAAGAAAGAAACCTTATCAGGGATTTGTCAAAGGAGTTTTCTGAGAACTGCTAATTTGCAGCATGCTATTTAAAGAAAAAGTCTGTTCATCAGAGGATAAACTCAGCAATCTGTGGGTTTGCAAAGTGGCAGGTACTGAGTTCTCCCTTGGCTGGAAACTGAAGAGAATTACTTTCATATCCACCTCCCACATACAGGAGCTCTTGCCTGGGTTTGTCTGTGCAGCTCCTCATGGYAAGGCATTTCAGGCCATTTGAACTTCATTGAAAGTTTCTTTCAAATGTATGCTTACAACGAGCGATGCTGAGCCAAATAGACAGGATTTCATTAGAACTGAGAAACAGATATGCCTCAYCAAATAGGAGTTGTTGTTCTGGGGATTTGCACTCACACTTTCTGGGCTCAAGAAAGTGTGGTTTTTGACAGGGGAGCCTTCAGTCATTCCTGTTGCACCTGTTTGAACTTAATTTGTAGTTTTATACATAAATAAATAGATAATAAGGTGGTTAATAGTGGTGCGTGAACCAAGAYTGATCATGGGGTCATCAATCTGTGGCTGCTCCACAAAATGTTATAAATGTCCTGAAATGGATGGTTTCATCCGGTTTCTGTGGCTCTGGGTGAATCATCATGCTGCAATTTAATGAGCTCCATGTTTGCCCTCTCAAACCTGCAGATTACCTCTGGTTAGTTTTGCCTTTGGTATTTAGTACAAATCTCTGCTCTTGGCAAGAGTTTGGGAAGAGCATAGTTATTACTGTACAAACATCTAACCAGACACTATTTAGGCATTCAGAAGGATAAAACTTGTGTCTGCTTTTGATTAYCCCGGTCATTATTTCTAGATAAATGAATACGCTTTTACTCTGTGATGAAATTATGGCGTTATCTCCTCTGTTTSAAATGTGAACTGAGAACATGACTCTACTCTTACTGACAACATTTCTCTGCACTTCTTTATCACTAAGAGTACAGATCACAGGTGGTTCAAACAGGGAGATATCTTTTCACTTTCACTGGTCACTGCCACATTATCCTGACTATGCAAGAAGATCTTTTTACSACTTGTGCCAACAGTATGTTAGCTCCCATTTCAGATTGTCGTTTAGCTTTCCATCTGTTTGCTTTGGAAGCCACCTGATTGCACCACTGGGGTGTCTCRAAAAAGCTTCCCAGGAAGGAGAGGGAAGGGTTGTAGGTGCAACTTTGCTTCCAAGGCCAGTCATAGTCTCAGGAAAACACCCTATAAAAGCAGTTGTGGGCAAGCGAGAGTCACACTTTCCTCTATTTGCAGCTCATCTCCACAAAGGATAATCCTTGTAGCAGAAGCAAAAGCCACATGCGTCTAGGCTTGCCTACCCTATGAAAGGAGTCATGGCAGTACCAAGATCACCTGCATAACTAAAGAGTTTTCTCATTCACTGTGAACCACATGGCTGGAAGTACTACTTTTAAGGATGGAGACTGACCCATGTCTCTCTCCTCTTTTTTTCTTCTCTCTCAGTGTAACCAGCAATGACTTTCTTTTTCATGACAAGAAGTAGCAGTTGCTGTGACTGATGCCCCCTGCATTGCTGTGAGCCTCATATTTCTATTTTCACCTTGTTAACTGCTTGTAATGTGGGAATAAAAATTATGAATGATGTTAGGGAGAATTCTGATGAGGTAGGACTTTGCAGTCACCCGTATCTTGAGAAGTGTTCAGGATCAGYTAAGCAGAGGATGAGGACAGTGTGACTTTACACTCTGTCTCAGGTTTGATCTGCACTGCCCCTGTCCATTCTTATTGAAAGTTACTCCTGATCTGCAATGATGTCAGGGTGAGATTGGCAGCCCACAGGAAAAACAATCCGTACGATAGTTATGTTTGCCTCCTTGCTTCATATTTTTCCCTCGGTAAGCTTGGTTAGAATCTCTGCTTCCTAATGCAGTGACAGATCCGATCATTGAATTGAGGACAGATGAATAATAACTAATAATAAGCTCTGCAACGCAGTAAGGGGCCTGAAAGTGGGAACCTCCACATCAGCAGAGCTGGAAAGGCAAACTTTGTTAATGAAAAAAAATGGTTTGCAATTTATGTTCGCCTGCGGGAGCAGCTGGGCTTGCTGGAAGCAGAGAGGATGCTGCTACTACATTAGCTAGACCTTTTATATGCCTCCTCCCTTTGTTTTAATTAAATGAAGATATTTGATATCAAAACTTTTGACATCTATCCCAGTCACCCGAAGATATGGGTAGGAAGCTCCTCCTGTGGTTAGCAGCACTGGCAATTACTCAAGTGTGGTTTTTTTGCTCCAGTCAGCAGCAATATGTGCTATGAATTCAGGCAGTCTTTTGTTCTGCTAACAGAAATCAGAGAGCATTTGCTCTTTTTTGCTATTTTTATAAATTTGCTATTTTTTTTGTCCCAGCCTCCAGAATATGCCAAAATATTGGAATTGGTCAGCAATGTATAAAACGCTGGAAGAAAAAGAACTCAAACAAAATATACAATTACATAACACTTGCATGTATATTTAGATGAATGTGTGTATACAGTGTATACATACACTGCATACAAACACAGACATAATACACAAAAAGCATTTGTGTATACACAGAACCAACTATATATACACAGACTTCTCTTGGCCTTTAGCTTCAAGCACCTGATGAATACACACTTTCACAAATCTTTGCAGTATTGATCCCAGAGTTCTTGCACTTCCCGTTCACTCCAGTGCAGCAAGTGCCATTTTTTTTTCAGTAGTAAATCTGTGGAAGACTTGTGCACCTGGCTGCTTTTYACTTCTGCCTAACAAATTAACTCCTAGGTCTTCAGTGCAGTACTTTTTACTTTTATTGTGCTTAGCTGAAGACTAGAATCAGAATGATTTGCTTAATTGTCTCTAGAACACAGAACTGTCATATAATAATAACATTCTTTTGACTTTTTAAGTGTTTGTATGACATCCTAGCTCTGCCAAAGAGTGTCTAATAGGAAGTAACAGGCTCAACCAAGCTCTGTGTAGCTTCTCTGACTTTAAATTGAGCAACCCCTAGGATAAATTAGACTGTTAATTATKATTATTACCATATCTTATTATTTTCTCTTCATAATATCATGGTTATTTTCAAATGTAATCAATAGACACTTGTCTGGAATGCTCAGCCAACACAACCCAACAAATGACAAGCACAAAGGGATAGGAACTCCATTCATAGRGAGAGGCATTAGTCCAGCAAAGCACATAAATCCATACAAAATTCAAGGCATGTGTTTATATTCTGTTGCTTTCTTTGAGACTTAAAGGATATGTCTGGATGCTTTTCTACTCAAGTTGTAATAAAGTAAATCAGCACTGTAAGCAATGTCACAGACATTGAGGGTTGGAAATGTTCTGTCACAGGACACTTTATTTTATACTAGGTTTATAAAAGTGTAGAATCATAYATCTCAAATGTGAGGTATTTATCCAAAAGTAAGTCTGGGTTTAYTCTGTGATAATGCTATTCTTATTCATATACACATTGGCATGGTACTAATACTAAATCATACCAAGTTACAAAGCACCAGCTATTCAAGTTCTGACGTTGTGTGCTCCATCCRTGTCACTGACATGGTTTGTTGCCTATTCTGGACCACAGCAAGGCAGAGAGTTGTACTTTTTTTTCCACAAAACCAATTCAAATCACAGGCAACTGAGATTACTTCTGTAACAGCTGGGAGCATTTTTCAGTTAGCAGAAAATGTCAGCATTTYGTAGAGAAGATGAAACTGCTGAAAAAAMMRGSCMWKGGKWAWYSGGTGGTCATCTAAATAYGACACTGTCTAGGCAGCCTAAGAGAGCAACGTGCAAGCATTTTGGGGGAGAGTACTTACTGAGCYATGCTCCACAGGACAATAGTTACATGTGATACAATACTGATTGATTTTAAYTGTTTGGCTGCATATTTTGCATACAAAGAGAAAATCTTGTTTATTCTGGATGCATATTWTGGCAGTGGAGAGGTAGCAATGAAAAAATCCAGGAGGTTATAAGGTTCTAGCACAATTTGAACACTGTGCATCTAGTTTTGCTAGGTTATCTGTGAATAATGTCAAACCTGAGACTATTTGACCACTGATTCACAAACTAAAAATGGGAGCACCAACTAAATGCATCAGATGAAGTATTCATAATATATAATTCAAGGACTAGAAAGACAAAATTCCTAAYGTTTTCTAAAGACTGGTCACCTGCATTTCAGTTGCCTTGTCTCTTCTTTTTTCTTTCTCCCTCTGTCTTCTCATTTTAAGCCTGCTCTCATGTCTTATCACTAGAGTTATAATAGCTTTCAGTTCTGAAGAAATAACAATACCTTTCCCTTGCATATCAACAATATTCTGTCAACATTTACTATAACATCTTATGGTATTCATACCCTTCATTTATGACTGTAGGGAAACTGAGACAGAATACCTCAAAAATCTTCTGATATAGTTTCTATGCATAGAATTTTTATTTTCTTTACTAGCAYTTTTCTTCTTCAGTGGGAAAATAATTGCTGTATTTTATGAACACTGGTGTATACAATACCAATATTCTCAGAGGGGCATTCCATGTTATCATTCCACATAGTGCTAAGAGAAATAACTGTAAACCCAGCTGGCTGCTCCATTTTGTCTAGATTCCTTATGAATCAGAGACTTCTGGTTTTCAACCATGCTAGAAACACACATGAAAAGTTTAATGCTTACTAGCTATGTCTGGAGCATACATGGAAAAAAAATGAAGATGTGGATCTTTTGCACATGGAAAARCCTTTTGCTTCAGATATGAGCATATAGATCACTCCTGATTTCTTATTCAGTGATTTGTCTAGTCATTGCCATAATTAAGAAGATGGGAAGTACCAAATCAGACTTATCTTCTTCAGACCAAATCTCGTGCCTAACAGGATTCTATGGAAACTATGCAGGAAACTTTCCATAAGCAAACAGGTGAAACCTCCTCTATGATGTTTCACTTTTCTCTCTAATGGTTCAAGATAGACTTGAATTTTAATATACTTTTCCAAAGGTGTCAGCATTTGGAATACAGTTGTTACAGCTGTGGCTGCAGCTCGAGGTATTATTTATGAGCCTACATCATACCCATGCTTCATTGGGTTCTGAAACACTGTGAAATTTATCTATCTGAGAAACATTTCAAAGGCAATTTCTTAAAATCAACYACTTTCAAGATTGCCTGCTATTTTTCAATGATTTTTTTCCCACAATTAAATAGGTGTTTTACTGCATAATATTTTCCTTGCATTTCTCCCCAATCCCCTCCCTCCTTCTACATTCAAAAGGATAATCAAAGAATAAATATCTGTGTTAAAAACAACTGCTGACAACAGAATRAAATTACTTTGATTTTTGTGAGAACTTGTGACTCATGCTCAGCTGGAGAGATGGAGAAAAAGGAAAATATTTCTCACCTCTCTCCCTGATTTTTCAAAAAAAGACAGCGTTAGGATTTRATAAGGTCTACCCAGGCAGCAAGACTTCTCCAGGAATGCCCACCTCTTGTTTATATATTTGTCAGGTGGGGATGGTTATACAAACAATTCAAAATGCCTTATTTGCATTGTAACCAGTGACTTGTCTGATAAGTATTTGTTCAAAATTTCCTACCACTAGGAAGAGCAGTTGATTTTTAACCATACATACAGAGATTACAGCTGTGACTAAAATCCYGTCTCCATCACTTGTCCTTTATCATTCCCATCTGCAAGCCTCTGATGTAGGAAGTGTGATGGGTGCAATCACTATATACGACCTTGGGGCTCAGGTCCTCACTAGCATTGTGGAACTGATTGCAGCACCGAACTGCAAGATCTCAAAGTCTGGAGTGGAGGCTGAACACCCAGGATTTCACAGTTACCCAAGATTTAGGCAAACCTCCATTAGCCTGTTCAAATGCGTGTTTCTCAGGCAGCAGCAAGGCTGACACAGACAGCACAGTGGGGAAAAAAAAAATTGCCCTTGTTTTATCAGGATCTGTAGCTGACTCTTGAAGGCTGCGAGTGCAGAGTGACCAAACATAAGTTTCAGTAGGTAGCCAGAACTCATCACAACAGCAGAACAACCAATTCTTAGGTATCCAAGTCTATAGAATTGCCAGGAGTCCTCTACTAAAGCAGACACCATCATTGCAGAAGGGCCCAGGCACATTTGTCCCTGGCTAGCAGCCTTGGCAACCCCGCAGTGACGGCAGAAATCTGGGCTCTGTAATTTGCCCCAGGAGAGCATTAATCTTCTCTGTTCAAAGAGCTGAGTGTGCAGCACAGGCTCCATACTCGGAATACAGAAGAAAAAGAACAAAGSGTTTCATCTGCTTTGACACATCTGAGTCTTCCTAAGTCCAGGAGGCAACTTGTTGATCAAGAGAGATACTACACAGTGACAGCTTCTCACTCCCCTAATTCTACCTATAATCTATGAATAAGGGTGATTTCAAGACTTTAAAGAACAGTATTCCTAGTCTTAGCAAAGCATATTTGATACCACAGTGTGTTGTTTGATCTCTCAGGCCAAATGATAGCGACCTAACGCACAACCAGCCCACAATATTGTACTAATAGTATCAAATAAGACATGAAGTTATACATGCTAAGGTAACCCAAATATATGCTTCAGAGTAAACTCTATTCACTAAAGAAGAAGATTTCTTTCTTATTTCCTCCAGTATACAGCATTGCAAATCTGTATCAGTCCATTATAGATAAAAGAGTCACTTTCTTCTGAAGCATCAGAGATGCACTGCCATGAGAAAAAGTGTTGATTGTAACAGACCACTGATATCTATCAGAGTAGGGAAAAAATGTTGGGTCTAAATGTGAAAGCTTGGGAGGCAACAGATTTAGCATTTCTACTGAGATACATCATGTTCTCACTCAGCCTTTCATTCTCTGTGGCTATAGAAAAGACATTTTGCTATAGACTTCCATGGCAACCAAAGAAGACTTCTGATGTCTTTTGACTCAGTTTCCCAGTTGATAAAATGGGAAGAGGCTTTTTTACCTCTTTCATTGGAGTATAAACACTAACRCTAGTATAGCGTGTTGAAACTCACGTGTTGGATTCTGGAATGTTATTGAAACTGATTTGATGCAGCTCATCACTGGGCTGTAGGCCAGCACAAGCTAACAACTGCCCTTCAGACCTCTCAATGGCAAGAAACTTTCCATGGCAGCAAATCAGCACAGCCATGCCTATCAGCAGACCTGCCTTAAATACAACACAGCCATGATCGCAAAGGTTTGGAGGATGAAGCAGAAGAAGCAGGGAGGTGGAAGGGACCCTTGTTCTGGTTGGCCATCAGCACTGGTGAGGAGGACTGGCATCCTCATCCCACAGCACACATGCTCACCCCACGTGAGCACAGACCTTTTCTTTTCTCCTGTCAGACTGGTGCTGTGTCCATCCCTGAAACATCTAGGCAGTATCATACATGTCTGAGTATGAATGAGAGAGGAATTAGTGCAAGGATCGCAAGGGGTTTGAGGGGAGTCTAGCTCTCAGAGAATGTTATAACACAAATTCTCCATAGGTACTTTAGTTAACAATCATTTCTTCTCTGTTGTGATTACTTACACATTCCCCTCAGTTTAAAATAAACAACCAACCAACCAAACAAACAAACAAATAAATAAATAAATAAATAAATAAAATAACTTTCAAAATTTAAAGAAACTTGAAATAAACCAGACCAGGATGAACTTTTATTCAAAAATATTTGTTGCAGGATATTCATGTGGCAGAAATGATTGTGTTGGTTCATCCTAGCTCCCTTTCCAAAACACTTTTATTACTGCCTTACTTTTCCTATTTTTCATATCTTCAGTCTTACATAATATAGTTTAAACTGTGTAATCTAGTTTATTCCAGCCCTAGGGCCCCACCCAGTCATGTTTCATTACATCAAGTTTTATAAAGATCATATATATTTTTCACCCTGATCTTACACAAACTGTTCTCTCTTTCTATTAACATTTTAATATACACTGTAACTTCTGCAAGTTTCTTTCAACTTTCTATTTTCTGTGTTTACATAGGACCTACAAGTATGGTGGCAGTGGTCTGCCACTGACAATTCAGCTCTTCAGYTACGACCTTATCCTTGAGCTGATTAAATAAGAAAATATGACCTTCGCTTACACTGCCACAGAGCTGCTCCCTCGTGATGGAGCTTCAATAGTTCTCAGCGGAAGGAATAGCTGAGTTTCCCTACTCCTACACGACCTAGACCTTAGTTATTAAAATGTGCCATCTGCTGAAAGGTCATGCTCTGCCATAACTTCCCCAAAGTCTACTTCTTTCCATACAAGCTATAGCTATGTCACTAAATGCATCTGTCTCAGTGAGCAGCCAGGCATAGCACTGCAGTGGCAGCTCRCATCCAGCTTGCACAATGCTACCTCCTTCTGGGGAAACCCCAAAGCTACCCTTCCAAAACGTTTCCAGAAGAGTAGGAGAAATAATTATGATTGCTGAAGATGAACTGATTTAATAATTCTTAAGGATGTAACTCAGTGTGGGAGGCTAAARTTTTGCTCTAAAATTTTGAACATGACAAAAAGTACATAAGTTAGCAAATTTTAGGAGGAATTCACAAGTCTGGACAAAACTGATACTTTTCATCTGTGATCCCAGCATGCCTGAGCTAAAATTAGGATGGATCTTTTTTTCACTCTAAAAATAACAAGACATATGTCATTAAAGTAAAAATCTAAAGCCTTACTCAAGGAGAGAGATGGCTCCACACTTGCAGAAAAAAAATGTATTTTATAATCATGGCATAAAATGCAGTCCTGATTTCATGGAGAAAGATGGATTTCATTGAAACTAGGCTGATTGATAATCAATTTAGCCTGCTAAAAGGGAGGAAAAATAATAGGAAGAAGATACTGCAGATGAAATGCATAACTACTGTGCTGGTAAGACTTCTTTCTATGATGCTCACTACCTGTCCATATCCTCTTTAAACATAAAACATTAAAAGAGAATGCATTTTTAAATGCTCAAACTACATTTTATATTATCTTTCTGTGGAGGTGAAAAGTTTTCTAGCAATTACTCTCTACACACAGCTTGCTGGATTCGTGCCAAAGCTCTCCTCCACATAGGGAAGAATTTCAGCTGTTTTTACTGAAATCAGCACATTTTCTCTAAAGCATCTGTGGCTTATAATTGAGATATTTCCTTTTCTTATTTTGTTTCTGTTGTTTAAACTGACACAAAGGGCACAAGTTCAGATCCTTGTATGAGAAACTTTCCATTTTTTCCTAGGAAAGTTATGTAGTCATCACTTCTTTCAGTATGTTCAGTATTATATCTCTATCTGTTCATCTGCTATTCACACCATTCCCTTAGCAATCTCATACACATACATCCCACACACATCTTCTGTCTATGCATTCACCTGTTCACCTATTCATTCACACAGTTAAATAGTCACCTAACAAATYAAMGAACCKTTTAATGATGAAAATGTTACAAGTRTTTTCTCTCTTATTTACATTACCAYAAACAGCTGTAAATATTGGGGAAATTTAACTGAGGTCTACAGGGCAAGATTTCCTGAGAGAGGACATACAAACACTGATGGAAACTCCACATTGTGGGAACCAGGTCCAGACTGCATCTCTTTCCGTTGGGATGCCTCACTAATGTTAAACAACTTATGGTTACTTYTATATATCAGATGCCACAGGGTTATTAGAAAGTTGTTGACAAGAAAGAGATGGAAGCTAATATATAGGACACAACTGAAAAGCATACAAAGTTCTATCTTAAAGGTAACAAACTAGGATCCAAGGGCAACCCTTGTTGCAAGGAAAATTGCCAGCAATGTTTAGAGTCACACATAGAAAGAATAGGTAAAAGAAATCTGCACAGCAAAGAACTCTTAAAGAGTATATCAGACCAGTGAAAAGCTAATGAACTCCAAAGGTGTTTGAAACCAAAGACTTGGAAGTGAAGGACCCAAAATGAAGTCTAAGGCCTGAACAGTCACAGATGCAAAGTTTAAACTKAAAAGAAGTTAAAATTTGATGTTTCTCCAAAACCTTCTTCTGTGAAAATGGTGTAAAATCATTTCCTTTAAACTGAATCAGTCTTTTTTTTTAGCATCAAGAATAAGCAACGTGATTCTCTACCAATCTCTGTTGCCCAGTGTTGACCTAACATTTTCTCCGGTCCTCACCATCAATTTCCTTTGACMCATTTAAAGATATTATATACATATATTCATAAAACTCAGTTTTAAATCAAACATATTTGATGAGAGGGAAGAAACTTCAAATGCAAAATCAGGACTTTTTTTTTTTTCCAGAAAAAATCTGAGATATAAATTTAAATCCAGCTCTTGATCATGACTCTCTTTTCTGTGATATAATAGTATAAACTGTGTCATCATCTCTGAATGTTCTTAAATTAGGGAGAACTTGAAATATAAACCTGTGTCTGAAATCCAAATACAGATGCAGACATGTAGTTTGGTTTTCTCTTGTCTTCTGAGCGGTAAAAAAAGAAGCAAGAAAAAAGTCAAGTCAAAGTCAAAAAAAAGTCACTTGGGAAGAATAAATGAAGAATGGTGGTCCAGCACAGAAACTTTTGTCCTGTGTTCAGGATGTCTGTCACTAGTTCCTATAACATTTTACATAGTCCTATCCACTGCTTCTCACAGCTTTTCCTACAGGGTTTCCTCCTGAACTTTTTATGGCCCCCCTTAATTTAGGTAATTTTCCCATCAAAATGACTGCTGCAGTTCAGGCACATTTCTTCTGAGCTTGTTGTTGAAGAATGAAGGATCCCCTGAATTTTCATCTTTCTTTTGTATCTCTGGAAACAGCAGAAATGACTGGGAATGAGGATAATCATGGAACATAAATTATTCAAGAGAGGAAAACGCATTTCTTGAACAGAAATATTGATAATTCTAGGAATAGGAAGAAATCAGTAACCGGTAAAACCTGATATCTGAGCATGCAGTTGAATACAGGAACATGTATTCAGGGAGATGTTTTCATCATTGCTCGAGACGGTAATTCAAATGACATTTTCTCTACTTCTCTTCCATTCTTTGCTTATCAAGAGGAAGGGTAATATTCCATGCTGACATTTACTGAAAAAAAAAAAAAAAAAAAAAAGAAAAAAAAAAGAAAAAGTATTCCGAATTCTCCCAAGAAAGAAATCTGTGGCAGTGGTTCCAATCTCTCTCTCTCTCTTTTTTTTTTTTTTAAATGGGACAAATTTTTAAATAATACAGGCTCTATCAGAGGACTAGAGAACATTTCCTTTTGTTTRCAGATTCATATGCTCTGTAGCTAGAAAGAGTCTAGAGCTTCCACTAGGCTGAAAGATCAACTAGCCTGAAAACTTTTCCACAGAGGCCACAGTATATTTTTATCAAAAACTGGACCAGAGCRTGTCCTTTAGAAAAATTGCCAGTTTTGTCTGAAAGATTCTAGACAATAGCCAATCTATCACTTCCTCCATGGAAATTCTTCCAGTGTTTAATTATCCCTAGCGTTCAGAAAATGTATTTTATTTCAAGCTTGAATTTGCCTGACTTCCAGCAAATTGGRTTTCATTATATCTCTGTCTACAAGTCTGAAAATCTTCTAATTATCATATCTTTCCATGTCTAAGGACCTCTACAAAATGATCAGTTAATCTCTCAATCTTCTCTTTGATAAGCTGAATAGATTAAACTCTTGAAACTTGCATAAGAAGGCTTGTTTTCCAGCCTCGTTTTTTKGTTCTATTTTAAATTCCCTACAATACGGAGAGAATTTGTGAGCAGAAAAAAAAAGTAGAAATCATCCAAAAGCTCAACTAGGATATCTCTTCTAAAAGGCATTTTACTGTCCTCATATCTCCATGTCTTCAAATGYGGCAACTCATTCCTTAAACTCTGCATTTCAAAAGATTAAATTCAATTTCTTTTAATTTAAAGTTTGTGCAGCTATGAGTGGTAAAAAAGGCACTGGCAAACACTAGGTGTCCTGCTTGCCAGCAAGTACAAATCTTAACACAGAGCACAATAAAAATTTCAAGAGCCCAACTCAAGACCAAGTATCCCGAGGTGTTTGTGACTTCCTCTCTGTTAGATTGCAAGWGTTTTATCAGTAAATGTAGGCAGTAAGTAAGAGTTGTTGCTGGGGAGAGGGAGCTCCAGCTGAGAAGTGTAGGTTGCAGTGGAATTTGCTTACTTACACACAGATATCTAGTGCTGCCAGGATTCAGAAATCCCACATCGACCTCAGGTGCTTTTCTGGAATGTTTGGCTTTCTTGTAGGTCTTGTATCATATCTAACAGTTCCTTCCTTAAAGTACTTGATTTTTTAAAAAATTAATTAATTGATCCTCATCTATTCCATGTCAGAGTAATATACAGAAGATGAAAAAATCGAGGGCAGCCTCAGAATTTTGGCATTCTCTTGCCTCCACATCACTGGAAAATTTTTTCCAGGAAAATACAATCAGCTGAAAGAAATAGTGTTGCATCTAGAAATGATCTTGCTTGTAAAGGTTCTGCTTGTTGATAATCCTTATTTACCATTGCATTTTCAGATATGCGAGCAAAGGAGTTTTAATCCACTTAAAGTGTGCTCTGTTTATTCCTTTTTTTTTTTTTATTCAGAGGTCATGTGGTCATAAATCAAATGCCCAGAAGAAATCCAACATACCCTCTGTATCAACAAAGTTGCTTTTATCAACCACATTTGTAAGCTTGTCAAAAAAGATTAAAGGTTTGTTTGACAAGACCTACTTTCCACAAAACTAAGTTGCCTGGTATTAATTATATTTTTACATTCTAATGTCTTAGTAATAAAGTTCTAAATTAATTGTTCCATTATCTTGCCCTACAGGGACATCAGCCTAACTGGTCTACTGTTCCCTGGTTTATCTCTTTTCTCTCTCTGAACATATAGGAAGTGTATTTGAAGCCCTCCAGCCATTTAATTCTTTTTTTTTTTCCCCAAGAATTATTAGCTCTTAACAGAAGCTCTCTACAGAATGCCTAGGTTGCTTTACAACTCCTGCAGAAATTATCCTAGCCTGCTGATTTGAACACATACTGCTTATCAGCTACCTCTGTTSTAACAGGTAACTTAACTATTTATCTGCACTGTTGCATGTACAAGGTAAATGTCCCTGCTTCAGTCTAAACCTTCCTAGGCAAGAGCAAAAATCAACACTGAGAAAAACAGTTTCTGAAAGTGAAAGCTGGGTTTAATTCTGTAGCTTCTTATGGGTAGACACAAGATATTCTTGTTTTTTCACTGCTGTCTTTCAAGTCATCATTGTTTCTGAAAACTTTCACAGAATGCAAGCTATGTGCTATATCAAAATATTATATTGTGCTGCTTCATACCTAAAACTTAGGACTATGAATTTAAAATTCTAGTTTCTGTTCATGTCTCTCTCAATGACTTGGAAAATGTTGTTACATCGGATAGTTTAATCTCTGTTCTTGTCATCATTTTTTCCCAGATGTATATTCAAATTGTAAAATCTTTAGAACAAGGTTTGTCCCATGTGCAATCAATAATACTTCCAAAGCCCCTGGTAAAATGTACCACTACCATAAAAATATATGATAATATTAATAACAGACTGATAGAAAAGTCTAATGTTAATATAACTCAGATGAACTCTGTTGGATCCTCACAGCTTTAATCTTACCAGGCATCCCGCAAAACACCAGTCAATTGGTTACAGCAAAAATGCATTTCAGTTGCTTTTTTGAAATTCCAATTAGAATCTAAAATAGACATCATCCTGCACTAGATGACTGCATCTACCTGCCCTCAGTTGTGGAATGAATTCTGCCTTTCAACASCAATTGCAACATACAGTGTTTTACAAAGCCCAACAACTCGGTAATTTATTATTTTAATTTTCTCTTCCCTTCTTTCTTATCTATCTCATAGATAGATTTTTTTTCCTGCTTTTTTTCTCCCTGTGACTAAACGTGMAATTTTATGTATAAATTATATTCATCAGAAATACAAATTGTCTATACAAATTTTCAGTTAACTCACAGTACCACAAATCCTTATACCCAACATCCCAGCAGTACTCCTCCTTTCTCCCTGTGCTGCCTCTTGATCCTGAAACACATATTTCACTCAGAACACCTACTAGTAATCCTCTGCACCTGACCACATGGCTCAGCAAAATGTCTTTATAAATAAAGACTTGCTGCCTGTGCAAACACAGCAAGACTGGCATGTATATGTGAAAATCGCAACAGGGCACGTGAATGGGCACGTGAGATGAGTGTGGAAGGCCAATGTGGAGATGGTGGGTGAGGCACTGAGCAGCCACATGCTCAATCCTCCAGAGTAGCACAGTGCACTAGATGACTGCAAGGGACCTCAAACCCGCTGAAAAATAAAAAAGGTTTGGCTCCTTAAGCTAGCTGCAGAGGTATATTTGACCTCCTCTAATGTCTTCAAAGGCTTTCTTCTCAGTCCTCTTCCCTATTCTAGCTCCTTGGTTTAAGTTATATCTGCTTCAGCTGCATCTGCTTTAACTCACACTGTCTTAATGGACACAGCAGGCCACATGCAAAGGTAGTATTTTAAGTGCAGAGAGAGTGAAAGTTACATGCTGTGAGGCTGTTATGAACCTGAGAACTAGTCAGAGAAAAAATATTCACTTTGAGGCACTAATGACATCAGTGTGATTACTTGTGTCGCTGCAATATTCCACAGCATCATGGCTGTACCTTCCAAACCATGACAGAGACATCATTCTTCCCTCTTATTCAAGCTAAGGACTGGTATAAATATATAAATGTATAAATGGTYGTATACAGCAAAAAGTGGTTGTCTGGGGAAATAACAGTGTCCAGCTCTGTATCCCTGTGTTAACAGGTGGATTGAGGCACTGAATACGGCATGTTGGGAGCTAGAAGGAAACAGTGATTATTCTGGCCTCAGAGGCCACTTAGGTGAGTATTCAGCTACTGGAAACCTAACAGTAAAAACAGGACAACCAAGCACTCTCTTGCATTCTTGACCATTTTGTAGTTTAATTTACTAAGTCCTAATGAATCACTTCTAACAAATTCTTCTTCTGTCTTGCAAYTGGGCTGGGGCATCCCCATCTGGCTTGTAGTTATCACAGCCTCAGTAATGGGGAATGGCTGTCAGCAAACTCATTTCTCTCCTGCTCAGTGAATTGCACTATTTCATTTCTAAGTGATTTTAGCTAGGGGAAGGCTAATTGCTAGTAGCTATCTCCTGAGATAAGGCACATACACCAAAAAGTAACCCAGAATGTAACAAATATGAAAGAGAGAATCCAGAGGGCATTGAGTCATCAAATCCTATGGATCCTGTCTATCTGCAAAATACCAAATTGTGTGTTGCTCTCCCTTAGACAGCAGAGTATTAGACAATGTTGTGTGGCCATAATACAGTGAGAATGACTGCACAACTCTTGATCTAAGCTGACAAATTCAGGTAGGTGGAAAGCTAATGTAAATATTTCCTGCAATAAGAGAACAGTCTGAAAGTCCTGAATAAATAAAACAGGCCAAGAACCATATCAGGGTAGAGTGATGAGTGCATGTCCCAAGGTGGTGCATCAATAAAATATCAGATCTTCTCAGGAACTTTTTGTAGATGAAAGGTAGAGAATAATGGCAATTACCCATAAAGCAGCCATCTAGCCATCAATATGAAATAATATCAATAAAATAAATTGCTGTTCATAAGAGTGGTCCTCATCACAGGCTGGTATGCAAGCATCATGACATGTAAAATTAGGAACAAACTGAGGTCTGCTGGTGATTCTGCAGCAAGGAAGAGTAACCAGGCTTCATGTTTCCACTAGGCATGCAAAAAATAGGAGGTACCTCTAAGTAAGTTGGCTTACATCTTTTTCTTCTTATTTTCCTCAGATGTTGAATGGCATAAAGTTGTGAAACTTTTTGAAATTTGGAGAATTCTTCAAAAACCTCAAATAAAAAGTAAGATATATGCAAAGAAGACAATTCCATTGTTTATACATAAGCATGATGTTTATATTGCTGGCACAAGCTTGTGCAATATTGCCCAAAACTCTGAGGCCGCTACAATAGCTCAATATAAGAGCAAAGTTCTAGAAATGTATCTCATGGACTCTGAGTCCCACACTCCTATTGCTGACATAACTGTCAGTGCAAGATAATTTGACCAACCTGTCAAGAATAGAAGTRTGAGCCAGAATAATTTTCTCCCTGAACATGTCAAACTACCAGCTTAGTCTTCAAACATACWTAACTCAAATGATTTTATTCATTATAATTGCAGGAAAAGAGAGCAACATTGTCACATGAAGTCTGACTTCTGAAAAATGACTTCAGTCATGCTTTCTAATAGAAACTTCTTCCYAGACTGCCCTGCTGCCCCTGTCAGACTGCAATTCTGTCAGGAACGGAGTACAGGGGACAGTTCCTACAGCATTTCTGGTGTTAGYGACTTGCATCATCATGTTTATTAGTATGATGTCAATTCTTAAACCTTTCTAAGGTGAAAATCAATMAGTTAATGTTATTGCACTGATTATACTTTCCCTAAGGAAGCTAGAGAAAGAACAGCCACCAGAAAAACCTTTCTTTGTAAAGCAAATAGAGCAGCTTTGTTTTCAAAAGCCTCTTTCTCCATTTCCTGCACTTCTTTTTGGACATTTTTTCTTCGTGGAAGTTCTCCGTTTTATGTTAGCGGTGTCACCTGTCCAGCTGATTGTTAGAGCAGAAATTTACTCATATTATTCTAGAGTCCGTAGTCCCTTCCAGTTGAGAATATACATGTATACTCACATTTTTGCTTTCTGGAGATAGTCTTGCAAAAACTGATGCATYTGAATAAACCTATTTCCTATATTTCTCACTCATTTTACTAGTATTATATAARGAATGTAATCCTACTCATGTGCTCAAGACTTATGATAAAATTGCCTGAGTTAACTGGAGTTACTGTATGTTTTGCTCTTATACAGAATACTGTATACTGGTGCTCAGGCAATAGGAAGGGATGAGAAGGACACTGAGATGACATACTCTACTCTTTCCAGCYTACCCTATCTTTGGCACACTATGACTACATAAAGGTAATCTGAAACGCTTCCTTAATACTTGGCAGAGCTGTAGGAGTCATGACAAATCATGCTGGAGGTGAGGGAAAGATGAGCAGAAAAACCAACAGACCATATGTAAAGAGTACCTTTAGTAGCCCTTAACTGCCAGCGACCAATACATGCCTCAAAATRCCCCTCCTCTATCAAAAACAGGGTGAACTGAGGGTTTAGTTAAACTTGATGTCTTTTGAAAATCTAATTCTAAACCCACAAAGCAGTTTGCACAGCTGTTTTCTTTTTTTTTTTTACTCTTAATACATGGTCATTGTTTTTACATGGTAGCTTTCAAATTACTTAGATGTTCAGCTCCCTTTGTCTTTGGAACCCAGACTTCCTTTTTCTTTAAGAAAAAATGAATATCTTTTTCTTTATTAAGAAATGCTTTGTAATTCTTCATTATCTAACTGCTAGACAGTTTCTCTAACTTTCTGAGTATTGTCTATCTTCTTTTGATTAATCTTGACATCYCCATTAAATTATATAGAATCATTCACTTAATGGCATTGCTTCCATTTTGTCTTTTCTCTTTCTATATCTGTCTCTCACTTGTAGGACCAACTTTTCTGTCACAGAARGATCAAAAGATCTTCAACTAACAAAAAAAGAATTTAAATCTCAGTGACTCAATACGCTTTGCAGGGCTCAAGACAAAGGCACTTTTGAATTTAAATCTCTGTTTTCTAGCAAAGCATTCAGTCACTTTGTTCCCCTATACTGCTACTAATTTTTAATAACAGCAAATCCTCCCAGTTACAATTTTTCAAGAAAGGGAAGATTGGGTACTGTTATTTCTTTCATTACCAAAGTACCTTAGCAAGCTTGTAGAAGGCTACTGGTCTGCTGCAAACAAAGTTGAGCTAATCTGAGGAAAAAATAATTCAGATTCAGAAACTCAGAATCTTCTACATTTTGGTTCTTTTTCTCAATATCATATTCTTTAGCAATTGAGCTGGAAGAATCATATGTCACTGCATGTTTCTTTGCCTTTGCTGGCTCCACACACACATCACAAAAGGCTCCAAGAATTGTATATGTTCAGGCAATTGTGTAATCTCTAACTAAGACCCAATTCTAGAGCCAACAGGAATATATAAAGATGATAGCTGGTGATGCTTTGTCGGGATACTGACCACGGTGATTCATACAACGCTAGCCATATACTCACTATGCTATGGAGTTTGGAGGGCTTATTTTTATTAAGTGGCCAGCTAGAAAAAAAAAAAAAAACTGATTTSCATCAATTTGAAAACTATTATTTTTCTTTTATAATAAAAAAAAAACCAAACACTTAGCTAAGTTTGTCACCCATTCAAAAATACACTTATTTTTAAAATAAAAGAACTGCTAACTATAACTTAGAAYGGTATAAGCTATTGTGTACAGGTATCTAACTATAAAGATACATTAAGCAATAATATTCTTATGATTCTATTTTCATTATRCATGTTGTGAATTTGTTTAAGCTCCTTAGGATTCATGCACTTTTTCCACTTTTGTGTTTTACACCAGCAGGAACTGTGGCCCATGCTAAGCACTGGGAAGAATCCCTTCTGTGCAGACACTCTGTGTTACCAAGCCCCACATCGTCTCATATATCTTGTAAAGGAATCCTRTCTTAATCTCTGAAGCCCCCTGAGAACTGTCCTGGGATGCCGGGAAATGCAAGAGTAGCCCAGGGTATCATCTTTAGAAACTATTACACCTAAGTAGGGGTATGCCTAATTGTTTGTAAGGAAGCGTTAATAAAAGCCATATTTGAGGAGAA
>PTEX01000058.1:3111783-3222621 GCA_003342815.1 Eudromia elegans
AAATAAAATAAAATAAAATAAAATACAAACAACAAATAACACAAAGTTTATCGTTTCCTTTTATATCCCAGCCTTTCTTGTGGACTTCTGCTCAGATTAAACTCTCTCCTTTTCCCCTGAATGTCCTTATTTTGAAACTTCAGGGTGTATTTTATATTATGGTTAGACAGATTCTTTAGACAACCATCAGTACCGACTCCATGCTAAACGGGATGTTGCCACTGCTGTCCATCTGATCCAGCCTCCTCCCTTCAACCAGCCACATGAAAAACCACACTAAGGAAAKGATTCAAGCGAAAGCCAAATGCAGAACTTAAAAACAGAGATCACTTTCCATCTAGAGCTTTTTCTTGCTCCATTCACTGCATAATGCTGGCCGACGCAGGAGGTGACAGTGACACCCCACAGGGGATATGAGGGTGGGCATGGGGCTGAGGTTCAGCCTGCACTTTTTGGAGCTGTGTTGCATTAATGCAAGCACTGCTTTACCTTTTATCTAACTATAGATTGCTTTTGTCTATATAATATCTGTTATATTAATAACTTATTAGCCCCTTKTGAGATTGCTTTTATTTCCACCTTCTGGAAGAAATACATAAACCTGAAGGTGTCACCTCTCATAGTCTGAATTCGCAGCACTACTCATTTCATAAGTTGTGCTCATTTCATATAGATATATAATAGATATATAGAGATATATAATCAATATAATGTACAACCGATACAGTTTTGAATCACATACAAATCAGCAATGCTACATTAGATGGAAAAATGACATTCCAAATTCAAAAGTCAAAAGATGTTTTTGCAGAATGCTGAAATAAAACAAGTTGGTATTTAGAAGATAATTCATTTGTGAAAAGGACTAAGGATGAATTCTTGACTTTTCTTTTAAATGGACTCGCCCTCTTTAGTTTGTTCATGAGGTCTGATTTTTTTCTGAGTTAAAAACATGCAGTTTCAATCTCTCCAAGTGATTTTTGTAAAGTTTATTTTTATCAAAGAAAAATGAAAATGTATCCAATCCTACTATTGACTACCTCATCTTCCAGGCTGATATCTCATCCCTTTGTGTGGCACAACAGCAGGTAAGCGGTATTAAACGCCCCAGAGTGTTTCATACAGTTCTGCCCCAGATAATTGCTGTTATCTCAAAGACAGCTTTTGTCCAGCACTCTCCAAGCTGCTCTGGAGGTGCTTAATTAAGGCTCACAGTAACTCCACAATACTACTATCATTTTAGCATGAAGTAAGCCAAGCCACAAAGAAGCCGAGGAGCTGCCTTAACGCCGAAAAGGGAAGAACCGTGAGATCTTGGAGCAGAACTGAAAGAATCAGCCTCATGAGCTCCAGCTATTAACACTGGAAGAAGCCAGCGCTCCATGCAAAAATCCTGGTGTTCCTTAGGTTAATCACTTAAAAAAAAAGCTTTTCTAGTCACTTCTTTTTCTGATCATTCCTATTTTCTCCTTGCCTGCTACATTTAACAGGTTTCGAGGCACAATTAACAGTTTGGTCTATCACTACGAAACGTAGAGCAAGTCGTGGGAAGTATTTTTCATTAATTTGTTCAGGTGATAACATGCTTTATTACTCTTCACTAGGAAGCTGATAAGCAAACCTTAAAGGGCTGCTCTTTACAGAAAGCCTTGTGCTCTCCTTATTGCTCTAAAGAAGAAGCATCTGAGTCATTCTGCCTCTTAAAGACTTGGGACTACTGGCAGACACTAAACTCAGACCAATTTCAGTCAAAGGAAGCAGTCTGGGAAGTTTAAGATCTTCTTCTCTGTACATATAGCTTCTTCCTTCCAGAGCTTTAGAGCTTTTCATGTTTTTATACTCTAAGTTTTGGGGGGAACATATTTCATATTCAGAAAATATGTAGCAGATAGTGGAAGCTACAGACATATGAATAAGGAACTATCCCCTGAAAATGTTAGATTAATGTACGAACAGTGATTACAGTGATGTACGTTCAAAACCAGCGGTTGGGCTGATAAGAGCKAGGTGCTTAGCTATCTGGAATTTTATATCTCCAAGCCCATAYGTTGTTCTCACCCAAACGCTGATTTATAGGTCTTTGCAATGAATACATGTACAAGGCAGCAGGCATTGCCTAAGGGCTCATTACTGTTTTGATTTGCTAGCTTTTCTCAGCCACCAAGGTTCACAGTAAATGTAGGTTAACAGAGGAAGGCCCACAMGTAGTAAATAATATTTCTCTGATATTCAGTTGATTAGAAAGATAGGTCTGAATGACTGCTTGGCCATAAACACCCTGAGCTTTACTGGAATAAATGGGGCTCRGAATTCAGATCCAAATCATGTTGCTGAAGCACAAATACTTTGTAYCTGCTTTCAGATATCACATCTGTCGTTCATTTCACAGGTTTCACTGCTTTATCAACATTAATAAATGAAACCTATAGGATCACTAGGAGCTAAATGTCATTACTGACATTTCTAGAGAGATGCGGGAAAATGATTCTGGGCTTTGGTTAGCTGTGAGCATCATGTCACTGTTGTTTTTTTTTTTTTTTCCCAGTTTATTAATTTATTCAATTTATTCCTTTTGGAAGAGAAAAAAGTGGCAAGTTCTGGGTACTGAAAACTAACAGTGATGGACCTGAGCACCAATAAGAGAATTCACTATATATGCCCATTAGGAACGTAAGCTGTGAGGCATCTTTTGGGGACAGGATAAGAAAACGAACAAATAGCTGGTCGCTGTTCCAACCCCATGCAATGATGTGGGACAAAGAGYTGYTGTAGCAATTAGGAGAAAAAATACTCCCTAAAAGTATGGATGCACATAGAGATATTTGTCTGAGTTGCCCAATACTATAGTTATATTCTACTCACAACTTTCAGGAGTTACTCACATACCAGCCATATGTTTATATTTGCATTCCTTTCATGAATGTCTCCTGTAATTATTCAAGAGCAAACTAAACAAACACAACTAAGAAACTACACTTGGGAGTTCAACCAAGATATAAAATCACATAAAGAATAAACTACCTCTGTAGAAATGAATGGCCAAAAAAAAAAAAAGGCAAAAAATAGTTTTTGCAAAAGTAATTAGATGAAACAAACAAGGCTCAAAAGAGAACAGCCCTAAATGAGCTGTAGCCATAATAGACCAWGCAGAGATGGAATTGCTGAAACGTGCCAAAGACTTATTGTGAGTAAAGATAGCAAAAAGAGGACAAAACCCATTGTGCTTCATTAATAAATCAAACGGAAACATAGTCTCCAGACACATGAATAAACCTCTGTATCTGTGGGGGAAATAGTAGCATATGAGAAATGTGAAGCTGAATATATTAAGCAGAGAAGAGACAATTCTGCAGACAAACAAATGGCAAATATCCAGTCAGCTCCCAATTAGAGATATTGATTTTGGCCAAACACACACCACAAAACTGAAAGAAGTAAACAACACAGCTCTATTGCATTACCATCCAGAGATTCTCAGGGAATAGGTGGCTGCAAGAGGCTGCTCTGTTTCGGGGTATCTCTATCTATAACCATAGACACACCTGACTGATGAGAAAGTTTCACATAAGGCACTCACATTATTCTTGCATTGTTATGAAGAGGTCTGAAGGGGAAAATTTAGGTACTGGGAAGATCTCCTTGATCTGCAGATGAACAGGATGCATTTGAACAGGCTGCGTGCTCAGACAAACTGGAGCGAGAGCCCAGCCTGGTACAGCTGAGCTTACACGCAGATGGCTGGAAACAGTTCAAGCAATGGAGACGGAGCTTTGGGGAACAGTGGTGCGACAGGGAGCCAGGCAGCTGCTGGAGGCTAAAATACATAATTTCTTTGTTTCCAGGGGAACAGTGTGTAGGCTGAAACTGAATTATTTCCTCGTTGTCACCTTTGTCAATAGTTCATTGCTGCCAAGTTCTGCGTGGTACACACAGGCCTCTACAGGCTCTTGGAACCCTGGCTAACACTGTAGTGAAAACCTGCAAAACCAGTAATTAATCCTTCGTGATGGACACTGAGGGAGGAGTGTGTTAGCATCGCTCCTGGGTCTCCAGTAAGCTGAACAACTCAAATTACTCCACTACTGACCACTATTCCCTCTTCAGAGCCCAAGACCTCCTTCAATTTTACAGGAAGGAAAAAAAATCCCATGGAGAAGAGTTGTTTCAATCATATTTTTAATGTTAAACATATTAATTAAAAACAGGGGAGAGGGGAACAGTGTAACAAAAACTATGTTCACGGAAGTGTCTAAAGTAGATAGTTTATTCATTTACCTAGAATTACTGACTCTGCTTTTTCCAGAACTTTCCAAGTATTATAATATTATATAACAAGCATTTATTTTTCTGTGGTTTAATTTCTTCCTGTCCTCATTTTTTGACATATTTCTTCCCCTTAGAATCTCCAGCATGAGATTCAGATTTTTAATTATCATGTCAACTGTATAAAAGTAAAAGTAAATCACAGCATTAGAAGAAGAAGAAGAAAGAAGAAATATCCTATTACCGGTATATTTTCGTCAGTTTGTTTAGCTTGGGCCACCTGAATACAATGGCTTGGTGGCATTTTCCTACTCTTTCTTGCTTCCTCGTGTTTCTCTACTTTCCCTTATTTTTTTAAACTTCTTCCCTTTTTTCACTTACATTGAAGCCTGAAGTTTTGTTTGACCTCTGCAGAAAAATTTGTCATGTATAATCTCTCTGCAAAGAGCAAAAAACAGCAGGAAAGATGCAGCCACATCAGGGAGATTGAATTTTTAATTCAGATCCCCACTGAGATTATTCTATGCCATTCCAAGTTGGCTCAGGAGTTATTAAAGGAACCTTCCAACCCAAACATTCCATTGGAATTTCATCTTCTGAGACAGACACTACAAAACTGGGAGGAGAGGTTAATACTCCAGTGTGTTATGCTGCTATTCAGAGGGACCTTGACAGGCTGAAGAAATGGGCAGAGAGGAACCTCCGAAGTTCTACATAGGGAAATGCCCCATCCTGTCCCTGGGAAAGAATAATTCCATGATGCGTTACAGGCTGAGGCCAACAGGCAGTAAAGCAGCTTTGCAGAGAAAAATGTGAGGTGCTGCCTCCTCRGCTGCATTAGGCAGAGCACTATCAGCAGGCTGAGGGAGCTGATCCTTCTCCTCTGCTCTTCTTCTGTGTTGAGCACAGGCTGTAGTTTGATTATTTTAGAGAATTTCAGTCAAAGAGGCTTCTAAATCCCAAGTTAAAATATGTTGCTACTTTCTCATATGCTTTCATGAATTCCTTCTCTACCCCTGACTTTGCCAGAATACTTTACATTTTTCAAATTTTGAAGTATTCAGATTTTCAACTGTAGAATTCTGAAAAATAAAAGAAAAACCTAACTGGAATTGGAAACGTTATCATCCTTTAGAAAACCTTGATGTGAGCACGGTCAGTAGAGGTTCACTAGAGCATGACAAGAGCTAAAGAACAGAGAATGAGCCAGACTTTCCCCACATGAATCTCTAGGCAACTGCAAACAGGCATAAGGCCCGGTAAGCAAGATGTGTGCTCTCAGGGATATCCCAACCAGATTTGCCATGTTGGAGAGGGGAAAGCAGCCTGTCATAAATGCAGAGGTGAGGGAATTGGGTATTGTGAGAGGTGATGCTGGCACAGAGAGCTGAGAGTGAGGCAGGACACAGGTCTTGGAATGGAGAGTTCAGGCAGAGCAAGGAAGCTCATGTTGACGTGGTGGAAAGATTTGGATTAGGAGTTAAAAGGTGAGTTTCAGCCTGGAAGTTTAAGGTAGAAGATGTGCTGACCCAGAGATAGGAGAGCAAAAAATCTGTCAGATATCTATTCTGAGGATAGCTAAGAATGCAGAGGCAGCCTCCTTTTTACCATTTCTTTGCTGTTGATCTAGCAACCTCAAATCTTTCTTCAAAAATTGTCTCAGTACCAATACTGTGTCAAATAGACGACCATAGTCCAAGCTAAGGTTTAAGTGCAGGAAAAAATGCATAAGCACAGCTTGTACAGTGCTGAAGTTGACTGCTGAATTCTTCCATTTACAGGTGCATTTACAGACCCACAGGTGCACAATGTTAAGCTCTGTCATTTTAAAGTAAGATTTTTCTCTCTCTCACCGAAAGTCAAGGGTTTTTTGTGAAATCGGATTGAAACTTCATGTCTGTTGGTGCTGTATGCATGCATGACATATTTGGCCATGTGCAAGTACAAATAYACATACGGTCACAGTCTCAGGTGCAGTAATAGCCTCATTCATTCTAATTTCTTAAAGAGCAGGAAACGGTTTAAAAGAATAAGACAGCTCCTCAGCAATAAAAAAAGAAAGATATAATGATAAATGCTGARATCATATTCACCTGCTAGAGACTGAGATATGAAATAGAGAGCAGACAATTTCCAAATAAATATTTAAATCATGATTAAAACGTTTTTCATCTGTAGCATTCAATGTGTTTTACAAAGACAGATATTTTATGCCCATTTAAAACCTGCTAAGCAGAAGGGCATATGGAGGTGAAATGGAGAAGGCCACAGTAGACATGAAAGCGTGGGAAAAGAACCCAGGATCACTAAGTAATGCTGCCTCTCCTAGGTTGGTCTTAGAGGTGGCAACTCTGCTTCTCTACCATCTGCAGGAGAAGAGCTCCCAGCCACGGTGCTAGCAAGGAAAGAGCAGCTTCTGCTCAGGGATTAGACAGGCAGAAAAGAAAGTGTAGCCTGCACAGCTCACAAAAATCTCCAGGAGCTTTTTTTGGGGTATATTTAAGCAATCCAGTAACATCTGTGCCTGACAGCATTTTGGGGTATGACTGAGCAGATCAGGAAAAGAATTAATAATAAATTGTTATTATTATTATTATTATATTTTCATTCTGTAGACTTAAAAGTAAATTTGAGTAAGAAAAGTAGTATTTGGCTGGACAGTGTGAGAAGAGAAGAAAGAACTGAAGACATTCAGCTGAGATGAGATTAAGAAGACGACACAGCATAATGCACTACAGAGAAAAGCTCAGCTTTCACAATGAGAAGGACACCATATGAACAGAACAAAGATTTTACAGCTGCAAAATAAGCACCAAATTGCAGAAACAGAGTTGAAATAAGGCTGCTTAACCTGTAACACAGGTTCCAATCCGAATCAATAAGTTAGGAAAAAGAAAACAGCCTGACTTTTATTCCATAGTGGATATGCAACCAATACTTACCTGGCATGTGGACTASTGTTTGCTGACACTCTTGCCATCTTAAATAAAGGGTGCTTCTCTAAACATATGCATGTGAAATTTTTTCATATGCAGACTAGACTGAACCATCAAACCCCCAAGGCTTTAGACAACTGTGACTTGTCTTTTCTCCTTTTTCTCCTTTTCTCTGTATATGTTAAGGCTTTTTATTATTTATTTATTTTAACCTTTTGATGCACTGTGGAATATCATTTTGTGAACTCTATTTCAAAGTTCACCTTGTTAAGGGATTGCATTGAGAAAAAGAGTGTGAGAGAACAAGAGCACGTATAAGAGAGAAATTTCAATACTACATCAGTCCCTAACACCACTTGAAGACATACAAACTGTTTCTCATATACTTGTGAGGGCATTTAATTATTTCTTGTTTCACAAACTGTTATCATAGCAACATACCTTTGGCTTTTGTTAAATCTTGGGATCCCATTCTCTGTCCCAGGTCACTGAAATTTAGCCACATCCTGCAGAATGAATAGAACTGACTGTTCCCTGTAGGTCACCACCACTGCTGGTTGCATCTCACATACTCAGAGATGCCAAATACAGAGCCTGCTCTTCTGGAAGGGTCTGGCTTTACAGGGATAAACAGGAAGGTAGAGAAGAAGGAAATTGACTCAGAAGGAAATTCCTTCAGGTACTCCTTCTGACAGAATCCCCACTGAAATGCCAGATCTGCATGGAGTTTCACAGATTAAAAAACAAAACAAAACAAAAAGTTCGGAGAGGTAGCTCTGTAAAATGATGAGGATCTCCAGTTCCTAGTGATTTACCAAACTTGGGTTTAATTCTGTATCCCAAAATGCTTCCTGAATTTAAGAAGGAATTGTGAAGAGTGATCAGAATGAGAGAGATTTTAAAGATGTTAAGCTCTTGAGGGAGAAGAAGCTCTTCACATCATGCAAATGATGCCAAGCATCTCATTCACATATGTTAATGTAGTAGTTGATCATAGCAACACTGGAATAATTTCAGTGTCAAAGTGTAATCTGATATTTCCTCTTCTACCTACATAGTAGTTTCTTCTACCTGAACATAAGCAGGTCAGTATTGAGGTAAAAGGATCCACAGCAGTTTGAACATATAACTCCCACCCTGTGGCAAACTACTGTCAGAGTTTGACTTGCATCATCTGAAAGTTCCCTATCTTTTCCTGAGCTTTCACATTCTTCTATAAAACAACAGCTTTTCTTCCTGGACACTTGCTTTTAATTAGGCACTGGATGTTTATGTGCTTCCTTGAGCAAGATCCTGACTCTCAGAGAACTGGGCTGCTGCAAAAACAAACCTTATCTCAGCTTCACACTAGTYACCCCACTGTTCAGCTGGGAGATACACAGAGCTCCTCCAGTCTTTGTCACAGGCTTTCACTACACAGGTGTTCTCTTTTATTGCTATTTTTTAAATTCTTTCTTCTCCCAAAAGTAAAGTGTAGCCCTAGTAAATAAGGACTATCAACTCCCTGATCTACTTTTCTTTAATCAAGTGGCTTTTGTATTAACTACAGAAGTTAGTTATTGTGCATTGACCCAAGGCAGGTGACAGCAGTTTTAATTAACCTCCATCACATTGACTATGTTAGGAGATCAGGGACAGCAAATTCAGTTCATTCTCACCCCACTCCTCTGTGTCACACCTTTATGACAGCAGCAAATAAGATTTGTAGAGAAGAGCAAGTCGTCTGCCAAGCACTTTTTTTTTTTTTTTTTTTTTGGTCCAAGATGACAGATAACAGTAGTTTTGTCTAGATGAATCTCCCAGTATCAGGAGATACAGTTATGGAGATACGTTTTCACTTTACTTCCTAGGGTCTAGAATTACTGAGATTAAAAAAACAGGTGGAGCTCTGCCCTGCAATTCATTTGGTAAAACTGGCAATGTATGTTGTTACTTACAGCTGCTGTTCGTAGGCTCACGTAACAAATGGGACTCTGCTTCTTAAACCATTCACCACTGAGCAGCTGTTTGGACGGAGGCAGAATATTCTGCGATAAGGATGCTGGATTTGGCTCTTTGCTCTATATTTAATTTCATTGTGGATCCCCGGTCAAATCACTTAGCCTTTGTATGGCTCAGATCAGTTAAACTGGAGTAGAAAGGATTTGTTTTGTGCATTTGAGGGTGAGGGTCAGTGAATGATGACAAATGTCTGAAGCACYTTAAGGTACACAGGGACAGCTGGGATGTATTTCTCATAAAGAAAACTAAAAAGATAAAAGCATACAAAATCATGAGCAGTTCTGCTGGCAGCATCAGCAAAGGTCTGAGGGACTAAATGAACTAACACCCTCCTTCTCATCCTTTCAGCTTTTCCGTCAGCTCATGACTGACACGTGTGTAATAAAGAGTCAGAGCTTTAAAACAACCAGCACAAGGAAGAGCCACTTCTGCTAGCTGTGCTGTGGAGGGAGGGAGAATGTTGCATGCCAGGGTTTAGTCCTGCCACCTTCTTTCCAAGCATCCCGGTTTAGTGTCAGCTGATACACTATATATYGGTCAGTGAATTCCCAGACCCAGAAACTGAGCTGATTAATTTCAGAAGAGAGAATCTTGTGTTAAAGTCTCAGTTCAGCTGCACTCATCCCCAGGAGGTTTTAATGATGTGTCATATCTCCTATCTACACTTTTATTTTAGGTACTCAGCAAACCACAAATGTTTAGATTCCTTTTCCGGGAAAAACAAAGTGATATGGAACAAAACACCTTTTCTGACATGATCAGTCTATGAACTAAAATATTTATTTCTCAATAGGTGCTGCATAAGGTTTTTGAGACTTCAGTTCAGATTCAAGGGTCCAGATTTCAGTTCAGATTCAAGGGTCCAGACTTGAAACATTTCCCAAAGTAAACCACATTTCTTTTTCACTGCTGCCAACTATTTCCTCGTGGTGCACAAAGAGTTAAGTATTTAAAATTCTGACTGACTGTGTGTAGAGAAGATAAGATGTCATCAGGTTATAAAGTGAAGGTCCTGATTCTATAATGAGCCTTCTCTGTTGCACATCAAATTAATAAATAAGTAAATACAATTTTGCAGTTATTTCTAATCTCCCCAAAACATCACTAATTCTCCCTGGGCTGGRTTATCTTTCAAAACTAAACTAAACAAAAATGATAATAACGAAAAAGATTTTCAGTGGACTTCAAGGAAAACTTCTGAATAAGGCCAAATAATTTGGAGACATTTAGTCTCTTTTTTTGGAAAATCTGCTTCTATTGTCAAARCATTAAAATTACAGCAGAAGGATGTAGATAAACGTCTCCACAGATGTTTCAGATTTTTTTTTGGATAGTGGAATTCGCACAGCTGAAACAGTAGTTTAAAAATTTGTGGCAGAGAATAGACCTAATTTAGCAATATATATATACTTACACATACATATATTAGGAATACTGCATATTTGAAAAGTGAATTCAACAGATATTCTGTCAAATCTCTTTCATGTCAATGATCAGGTGAGTTTTCCTTGCAAAGAGAAAGTCTTAGTTACCATTATCTTCAAAACATCTCMCTGTTGTCATAGACAGAAAGAAAATGACATTTGTCTTTCTAAAAGGAAGTTACTATTGCTATTAGCAACCACTTCCTCGAAAGACAATGTCACACTTATCTGATAATTTTAATGTGTGTTTCTAATCCGTTTCCCATCATCCACCCCGTAGTCTAACCCCTCAATATCTCCTCAGCATGGCTAGTAGGGTGCTGTGGAGCAGCGCMCATGAAGTCTTGCTGGATGATATACACTTGTGGAGGAAGTACATTTCTCTCACCTCACCCACAATGTCAGTCAGTTAATTATAGCGGTCTATTAGGTAGGTCAGGCACAACTTGCCCTTGGCAGATGTTTCTGCAGTCTTTCCTGTCTCTCATGGAAACAACTGTCATGGGACATGCTCTATAATTTTTTTTTTCTTCTTTTCTTTTTTTTTGGAGTGGGAATGATGAAAGGCTGTCTAGCTCATATATTCCCTGGTCATCCCTACCGATGTTTCTTGAAGATGGGCATAATGTCAGCTACAGGCTTTACAAGCATTTGAACCTTACACACCAGTGCACTACAAAGTTAGCATTTATTTTGCTGTTAACACAGAAGAATTAATGTTTTTATATTACAAGTTAGCCATTAAAAACTTGATATTGTTCTGCTTGCCATAGGAACTGACACAACTTTCAGCTAGATATCTCAAAAAAAAGGGGCTCTGACTGTAATCCTTGTGGTTACAAGAAGCAGATGAATATGGGTCAGTACGCTGCAGGAAGCCTGATACTTCTGCAAAACATGGAATTTCTAAAGTGYGCTTTGGGCAAACAAAGCTTAGAATAAAACCAGCTGTTTTGTGCAGCTCATACACAYGAGGTCTGGGGAATTCTGCAGGCACGAGATTCATTGACATCTGCCACACAGTTCATACATGTTGAATAAAGTAAATTAGAGAAAGAAGAACTATATGAAAATGTGGGTTAGTCATCAGCAATAATCTGTAAGAGTACCATCAGGTAGGGTTGTGAAATTCCTATCTCTTGATGCATTTTAATAAACAACAGCTAGAAAGATGCTTGTGGGAAATGGTGGTTGTATTAAGGTTAAGTGCAGCTGATCTTGAATTAATATTCAAAATTAAATGACCTATTGAGTTCCCCTTCAAACAAACATCAGCATATTATCAGGACTCATCCACGAGATTCAAGGAAAAAAAGAAAGAAATGACAAGTTTCCATTACAGTTAGTTCAGCAATACCTCAACATAGTGTTGATAAATGACATTCAAGATGAGAGAGAATACCTAGATCTCAAATTCATAAATTTACCAATTACCTCAGAGTTTGTTTTCTAAAAGATTGAATCAATTTMTTCTCCTACTGAGTCCCAGTTTCTGTCATTTGCACTTTATGTATCTTACACAGTTACTGCTGGACATTCCATCTTTCCTCCTTCTCAGTCATAAACTCTTGGCTCTGTTAAATATCTCCTGCCTTCCAGAGAGCAACAAAGTAAAATGCTTGACTAACACCATTTCAGAGGGAATGAAGGATTCCTAAATACTGCAGATAGAGCTCCYCAGGAAGAAAGTAGCTATAAGAATATTATAGAACATAATATATACAAGCCAAACAGACAGAGGACCAAAATGTTAGCAGACAAAGGAATCAGTGGCTTCCAAACTCCAGTATGCACTCTGTCTATCGTGCATTAACACACGCATTCAAGGTACAAATCCAGGCATATAAACACTACAGCAGATGGTGTTAGCTGTGGTAGTCAATGATATGTCAATCAATTAATTTGMTATTTAAGGAGTCTTATGGAAGTGACAAATCTTCAGTTAGTTCTCAGAAGAAGACATTTTATTTATATGCTCAACTTCACCATGGATCAGTCAATATGCACCAATTGTATTAGGTGTAAGATTTTGTAACAGTAAAATGCACTCCTGAATCTCTTTGGGTTTTAACGCTCATTGACTTGGACAGATAATCAATTGCTGCATCTCCAAAGGCCCATAGATATTGACTTGGTCTCCAAAAGACTTTATAAAGAGTCATTTGGGGGATACTTTCACTTCAAATTGAATTGTGGACCATTAAATCTCCTTAGTAAAATACTGGAACAAAGACTGGATGTCAATGCTCCTTTTGCATTTTTAAGTAGAACACAAACACTCATGGCTAAAGATGAGGTTCCTAGAAGGATCTCATGGTGTTCTTTTTCTTTGGCACATTCTTTTAATTGTTATAGATTTTATCTCTCCTGCAGACAGAATGCATTAATTTTACAATATTCACTCTGCTTCTCCCACAAGACAATAATATAAGGTGCCTCCTTAGCGTGGCATATGGATCTGGAGAGAAATGATATGTCAATCAATTAGTTAGAGATTTATCTCTGGTTTCCTGCCTACGCACTTCAACAYGATGGAGGACTGGAGGACAAAACGAAGTGGGAAAAATTTTGGTTTGATCTGTCATTTTTTTTGCATGTTACCACCTATGCCACTGTATAAAAAATTAGATTTTACTTCATATTGGKGAAAAATTAATATAAACTGAAGCTGTAGGATTGATAAAGATGGATGAATCAACTTGCTTGTCAATAACCTATACAGAGSAATTTCCTTGATTTTGTTAGATCTTTCTAATGAATTATCAGCGTAGATGCTCCTTTATTGACCCAGTGCCAGACCTYGGAGTGTTCCAGACTATTCTAGCTATAACTACATTGTACTAGAGATATGTGATCTTTTGCAATRTCAGCCATTCCACAAGATTTGGTTCATGTTCAATAAAGGCCTTTAATATTTGACCTATAAGATGGGATTTTGGCAAGAGTTATACAAGAATAAGCCAAAATAGTTCTAGGCAGCAAACATAAATGAAAAAGTTTACTTACTCAAGAAAGTAGTATAGTAGTTAAGTATTGATAAAGGAGAATGTAGTAAGGATGCAAATGCAGACTGAGGTAAACAAAGTGAGCTTTGCAATCCTTATTAATAGTCCTTAGGATGTTCTGTACAAACACAGGTTAGGCATTATAACTTGCACAATGCATGAATTTTTTWAAAATATTTTAGTTTAAGTATTTTGCCTACATTTTTATTGCATGCAATATATTTATTGTAACATATTTATCATGTTTAAGAATTTATACTCTGAAAAATATTTTCACTGCAGTCAAGGAATATTGTACCTTGAACTCCCCAAATATTCCAGTTCATTCCTGTGAACCAGGAATCTTCTACAYGACCTATGTCCTCCCATGACCTGTCTCTGCTATTCAGCTTCCACACTGCTGTCCTTCTGCCAAAATCTCACAGCAAGTCAATATCTGTGAGATTCAGGACACAATCCTTCACACTGTGAGCCAGGCAATATTAAAAATGCTGTCRATGCCATAGCATCAGGCAGCCAATAGTGTAGTCCTTGTTCACCATCCCGTTCCTGATTTTTCCTAGCCCTCCTGGCTTCTCTAACCTTAATTCCAGGTGTACATGTCCTCTACTATATTTGCCCATCCTATCCTTTCCAGGTCCAAGATCCAGTGGCTTTCTCTGAGCYGTGCAAGGCTAACAATTGGACTCAGAATATGCAAGATCACCCTCTCCAAAATCAGCAAAGTGGCTTTTGTGCCACTGGAGGGCGTTAATTCTGTGAAAGGGACAASGGAAGGTGTGAGGGAGGTGATGGGTTTCACAAAGTTCGCTGAGATCTTTATGCATTTCAAAGTACAAAAATGATATATTATTGTCAGATATAAAACTCCCCTTCAACAGTGAAGTTATTTCCACATCATAGAGATGGGCTGTTTACAYGGGGTCACTTGTGAAAGAAAGTCTCCTTTTAGTCAAAAAACCAATCTGTACCACTGGGAAATGAAAGAATTGAGATAGACCGGTGGATGGACAGGCAGGAAGGCTGACACATAGATAAACAATATAGAGAGAGCCTGACTTGCCTGTTCACTAATGAATCATAGTATTTAGATCCCAGTTAGAACAGTTAGAATGTTTGCATAAATGTTAACCTTTACTTCCTTTAGGTTAAGCACAGTCATTTCCAACACAGAACAATCTAGAAAACCTTCTCAGATTATTTAACCTGACATGGTGACATTGTAGGAGAGCTGGAACAGACTTTTCAAAGAAATAAGGAAGTAGAAACATCAGGCATATTCTCACTTGGACCTGAAAGGCATATAGGAAACAAAGAACGATACAGAGAATGAGGCACACAAGGCTTCCTACTGTACATCTGAGAAAAGAAAAAGACAAAATCTCCCAAAAGAGAATCCTCTGACCTTCATTTCTCTATGAAAAAAAAAATAAAAAAAAAAAGAGCTTTACCTTCTCACTCATGTGCCCTTTATTCCACTGAACCCCTGCTTTCAGGGTGCTCTGTCTGCGCTGGCCTCTGGTAAGGATGCAGTTTTTAGAGGGATTTGGAGGAACATCATAAGTGAGACCCTTGATTACCATGGGCTGCATAACTCCAACAAATAAAAGGCCCTTTACCTTTTGCCCTTTGAATGTTGTAGAGCTTATGGGCCACTTTTGACAGAGGTCAAATAAGGTCTATAGGCTGCACTGAGGATAAATAATGAAAATTACCTSCTTTTAGATATTAAACCTACACACACAGACAAAAAAACACAACTAAGAAATTTCACATAAGATTCATAATAGATGTATTCCTCTCAATGAGAATAGCAAGTATTTAAAGTTATTATCACCAAAATCACCAAGTTATTTGTCTTTCTGGTGTTTTTCCAGACAGTATCAGCACCTCTCTGACCCTACTTCACAGGTATTTCTAATCTTAGATGTTACRCTGGTCTTGGTTATCTGCTCTGCACATGAATCTCCCTGTATGGCTAAAGGTAATTTGTGATCTCAGTGTCTGTAACCTTTCCATTTTCTGACTCCCTTTCTTGTGTCAGTGCCTCTGCCCTTCTCACATCTGTTTTCACTCTTCACCTCTTCCATTCCGTGTTCAGGACACCCTCTCTTTTCTCCAGAATCCTCCGTAACTTGTTTTATAGTTCTGACTCCTAAGATCTTCTAAAAAWTTTCCTATCTGAATGTTTGCCATTTCAAGTTTGCAATCTCTTCCCTGGAACTGGAGAAGCAAGGTAATTTGAGTCATGCCTGAGGGAAGGAGAATATGTAGTTTGGTTCCTCTCACTAGATCTGCAAGAAACAAGACAACTGGCTGCCACACAGTGAGGGAAGAACCACTTTGGGTACAAGGAATGGTAGCAAACAGAGAAATACTTGAATGTGTGTTTTTTGTGGCTACATCAAAGCCTTTGCACTACATTCCTCTTTCCTTTCACATCCTCAGAGCTGCTTGCTTACAAGCACCTGTCTATTCATTAACATCCAGGTTTGAGCTTTGTCTTCACATTTTTTTCTGGTGCACCAAGAGCAGAAGAAGCTTTGYCATGGTAATTGACAAAGAGAAGGGGAACAAACACTAGGATTTAAGGAGGATGAAGGAGCAGAATGTGCTTCTCATAAAAAACAACCTCTCCTCACGGCTGTGCCCCAGAGAGGAAGGGAGATTTTTTTTCTTTTTTTTAATTAAGGAAGCAAAGTATAGAAAATAGTATCACAGTTGCAGATACCTTAGTCAGAATCTAAACTGGGTAAATGCAGACCCTTGGTCTGAACTGGGAGGGTTTACTACGTGAAGCAGCTGCACTGTATCACTTTGCCTCACTAATTCACCTGCTTTTTTTCCAAACCATTTCTATATGCTCAAGCTGTAACTCAATACCAGAGATTAATGGCCAAACCTAAGATCATTTCCTAACCAGGCTTCATACCACCTCTCAGGCTGTATTACATAAAAAGGTGGCCAGAGACATGCTCAAAGATGCTCCAGAAAGCCTTGCTAACTTATAACCTACTTTTATTTTTTCCTAAAGAAAACATTGACAGCTGCTTTTGACCGGGCTGAGAAATGGAGATAGAGGAAGCAGTCTCATTGTCTGCTGACAAACCTAATCTTGCCCCGTGGACAGATTTCTCCTCCAAGACACAAAACCTATGGGTTTTGTGGACACAAAAAGTAGAGGAATGATTCAGGGTATTTTCCAGTCATCCCTAAGCATACCGTTGCTTGGCYGCAGCACTCCATCTCTCCTTCCACAAACCATTGCAACAAAGCCATGGGGAACAAGCAGTTTCAGAGATATGCTAAAAAGCTAAACTTCAAACCATGTGCAAAATGTATAAATCAAAGGACTTTTTGATAAAGCAGCATGGAGTGTTTACACATTATTTTGTTCAGAACTGACTACAGTTTCATCTCAATACAAAAAATTCTCTGCTGCAGTATTTCGCATAAAAATATCTACTACAAAGCCAGATTGCCTTTAGGGAGGCAATGCTTCCTGCCTCACTCTCAGCAAGACAAGGCACAAACAAATGCCAGACAATATCTGGGTATATTGATAAAATTATTTAGACTGTGGTTGTCATTACTCTTTGACTTGCTAATACTCCAGAAATCTGCTTAATTGCTTAGTGTGAGGTTGTGGTGGTAAAACAAAGAGAGACGTGACCATGACTATAATCTTCTGAGATAACCTTTCCCATATTTTGTTTTGTATCTGCTRAAAATAAAGTTTTGATTCCAGGTATAAGAAAGAAATTGGGCATGCCTAGAATTGAGTAGTTTTGTTTTGTTTAATTTGCCAGTTTGGTTATAATTATATTTATTTTGTTCTCAGAATCAGTTTGCATTCCCTTTGATAAGACATAGAATGTCTTTTGTACATATATATCAAAACAATCTGAACAGATTAAATATTGATAGCACAAGAAAACTATGAAGACGTTTCACAGAGTGGTGTTTCTCTCTCCTCTCCTCCTTTTAACATTGGCCAAAGATCTCATACATATATGCTTTTCKTGCGGGTTTATCTTATCCCAAGGATTAGAATATATTTTGAAACATGCTGAGACTTGATTTAAAAGCTGTCAATGACAGAGAATCCATCACAACTAAGGAGGTAAGTTGTTGCCCTGATTAACTGCTCTCTTTGAATTTACCTTAGTCTAGCTTCCAGAGCCTGAAACCTCATGGATCCATCTTTCTGACAGAAATACCACCTACACAAAGTCATCTCTTCTCACTATCATCTCTTAATTTTCTCTTTGATACACTAAACATACCAAATTTTCTTAGTTTCTCTGTAGAAAACAATGTTTTCCTGTTATTCTTTTCTGAAACCTTTTCAAACTTTCATCCACTTTTTCAAAGAATTACTTTTAGAACTCAATGCAAAAATGTATCATAAGTGACAAAGGTTCATGATTCATAACAAGAGCTATTTATGGTAGTTAAGCAGTTGAAATAGGTAGAAAGACACATGCAAGTGCATGTCACAGCAACTGCAGAAGCCATCCTATTTGCTCATATAAGATATTTCCCCACCAATTCCTTGGAAGATTAGATACGTAACTCTAGCTACAACATTGCATCGTATACTCATATTCACTACTGTTTCACTGTCCTGGTGCTCTCTAGTTAGTAATCTCAAGGAAGAAGTCCCAGTTCTCTACATTTTACCCACTTCCCTTGTACCTGGAAGCATGACCTTGCTAGATGGATATGCCAAAATGCATATATTGACATACATGCAAATTTACTTCTGTAAGTGGTCAAGAGCAGCCTCTATAACCCATCTTCCCCTTATTATTATCCATTCACTAATTTTACGTCATCTGAAATTGTATAAGCACCATATTTTGCAAGCGTGACCCTCCTTTATAGGAGTGGCTCAGGAATGAACATTAACAATATTTGCCTATAAACAGGACAATGACTAATCTTTTAAACTGACTTTCTCATACTATTATTTAACCAGCTTCTAATAACTCTTCATTTTGTTTAGTGGCAGTTTTCACATTATGCTATTATATAGGTGCTAGTATACCAGTAGCCTCACAATGGCTTTGAATATATTTTATCATGGTAAAACACATCTGAGATCTCAGAAACAACATTGTTTGCTTGACAGAAACTCTTTTCTATAAAAGCACACTGATACCATTAATTATGCTGCAGTTCTTTGTGTTTTTCCATCTGAGTTCCATCCCTGCTTCTGTATGATTGTCATGAATTATTACTTTATAGATTTCTAAAGAAATTTTCCGAACTCTTTAATGAATTAACACTATGATGTATATCTTTGTATGATGTAATGTTCTCATTTTTCCCAGATTTGTTAAAAATAAAAGTAATAGAGAAAAAATATACGTGTGGGACCTCTGCTACCCATCCCTTTCTTTTTGAAAAAAATACTCCACTGGTATTTTTCAACATCYCTACAATTAGCAAGATAATAGAAAGACTCTCATTATAAGTCTAATCTCTAATGTGTGACCACATCACTCTAAGACTTTCAGAGTTGTATATATTTATGAGCATGTATTGAATAATATTGATTTTTTGTACCTCATGATGAAATATTTTTCATATTACATCTGTACAGAGATAAAATATCTTTTCCACCAATTATGAATTCTGAAATCTTATTCTCCCTTGTTCACATCTTTCTAGTTTTCCTGCTGGTATCCACAGAAAAATAGAGGTAGTAGAAAAATATGTTAATATGATCAAAATTATACTAAATGCTATCAGAATRTTGTTTTTATTGGTGAATAACAATTCATGAGGAAGTAGAGGCTGTTTATAGAACTTATATCATGAATTAGTCATAGCTTTCTATTGCAGAGTGTGTGTTGATGACAAACTGTATTTTTTTTTATTATGGTTTAAAACAAAATCCGAAAATATCCTTTCCTYATTCTTCTTGAACTAGGAGCTTGAAAGTGTAGGAGAAAAAAATTTATCCTTTTCCTTCTGTTTTTGAAGTTTTGAAACTGAGAAGAAGAAAGAACACAATATAAAAATGAAAACTAAGTGTTTTATSACAAAGAGGAATGTTTCACAGAAAATAGTAGAAAAACAGAAGTGAACTTATTTCAAAACTTTCCATGAACCGTATTTGCCCTTTCTCAATTGACTTTAGCAGTGTCATCCAGAGCAGGAAAAGAAACACTTGCCATTTTATACCATAGGACACATTTTTAATGGTAAAACAYTGGGCTGAAATACTCAAATTAATATTAGAAACATGAGGGAAATGGCCTGGAACAAAATATTCATCAAACCATTTCAAATAATAAACTAACTAATGCAAATTGTGATGTGTTCATGGACAAACAACAAATGCAAAAAGGGCAAATTTCATTGTCAAATTAATTGTTCTCAGGGAATAATTTATCTGGCTGCAGAAGATGGAGAATAGAGTTGAATGCTAATGGGTAGGGATGTAGAGAACAGTAATATAGAATAAGGGCTAATTCATATGGCAATAAGTCTAGTGAATATCTGAAAAAGAAGACACTACTTACTGCTGMATCTCTTGAAAAGTTGTACATACTTTGTGTTTAAGCCCATGTATTATTTTTTGCAGGATTAGTATTTTAGACTGTAGGCTCTTTAAAGAAGTATTTTAAAATGAATTTGCAGAATGTAACAGAAAGACACTCTGCTCTCAGCCAGAATAACTAGTTATCTTAAAGCAAATGGTAATAGTTATTGATAATACACAGTTTAAGAACTACTTGTTTTATTCTATTTAATCTTGTAGAATCCTAAAAAAAAATACAGTATGCATTATCTTGCAATCACATGAAGCAAATCCTTTTTCGAAATGGCAGCATATTAATTGTGTATACAATCTGCAATGTCCAGGTTTATACATTTATGTRTTTATTAGAGTGCTTTCTGGACACTACAGCCCTGTAGGGGCTGTTTCTCTTTCAGTTCCAGTACTACCTAGCTATCATGAATGTTTTGRGTCACCTGTGCTTTAAGCACCTTCTCAGGGTTTGTTGTTTCACCGTGGCAGACAGTAGCACATACACAAATGCATACACAGAAAACCTGAATGCACAGCTCGTTTTCTTTTTGGGTCAGATTGATGAGATTTGGAGAGGGGTTAGAGAGAGGGAATTGCAGTGTCAAGTGTCATTGATTTCCAAGATGAATGAGAAATTGACCAGCAAGCTCTTGCCCAACTGAAAGGTAGCCACACTTAAATACATGCTAGGCAGTAAGCATAGGATTTGCTTTGCGGAAGTATCAGAACTGCTCTTAGATAATGTTAAAGTTAAGTGAATTCAATGCTATTTCAAGGCCAGGAAGGTTGAATGTTTTTCTATTTTTCAATTTCATCCCTGTACCATTAGTTATAGCTCCAGTGGCCATAATAGGATATCCCACTGCTTACTACAATGTAACTTCATGTCTTAAAAATATCTGATTCTGCTCTGCCATTTCTGATCAAGTCTAGTTTAACAAGGTAATAATTATATGCAAGTTCTTCAGCTGTCAAATATATGTTAAAAGAGGAAACATTTATTCAATGTGAGCGCTAATGCCAGGAGAACCAGTTACAGCGACATTTCTTTAAAAGGAAGAGAAGAAGCTGTTCAACACCTGCATACTCTGTTTTGCACCAAACTGCTCTAATTAGCACATTTTGAGATATGATTAGAGCACTAGAGGAAGCTTTCCAAATGCCATTAATTATGGATGTGATCCTAAATTATTCACTTTGAATATTTTTTCTTGCTATGCCTCTTTTATCTTCCACTAACTTTTTGTTGCATCCTAGAACAGATCCAATTAAACCTCAAATGGAAGTTTGTTATGCTAAAAAAAAGGTAAACTGAAAATTAATTACTGTCTTTTTTAGGGTGCTTGTCCTAAAAAGGGAGAAGATAGGGGAAAGTCATTTTTTTTCCTTTTAAATGTTCATCATTCTCCACCTCAGCTTCTACCAGTATTGGAAGGATGATATTCATGCAAACATTAAGCATGAAAAATTTACTCTCATTAAAAGAATATAATTGAATACAACAAAATATTTACATATTCTCTGATTCTTCCTATCTTTAAATACTGTATGGCAATTATGGCAATCACATTATTTGTCTCAGGCTTTGGTAGATCATAGATAGTATCATATGCACGGTCTAGCAGCATGTGTTTAACAGGAGAACCTTCTTTAGTCTCATGGGCACCCAAACCTGTCTGAAATAACTCTATGCAGAGAAAGGAGGATGGTAGTAGGAAGAAAGGAGGGAGGGAGATAAAATGCAAGAAAAAGGAAAGAGAGATGTGGAAAGAAAGGTTGGACACAGTCCAAGGTAAGAAAGGGACTGGGAAGGCCGGAAGGCAGGAAGGAAGAAAGTAAAGGGAAGCTTTTCTCTTAAAGAGTAATCTGGCAAAGGCGCCTGTTTCCAAGCTGCTGAAGATGCAGTGTGCTCTGAGGTCCACCAGGGACACATAGCACCATGATCCAGAACAGCCCTGAGGGTGCTAGTGCCTGCACGGATATTGGTCCAAGAAAGAGTATTTGGCTGACAGATATCTGTAGCCTAATACAATATTAGCTTGAACTTTTAAACCTGTCCAGGTATTCAGGTCACTAACTCAAGTGTTGAACTGCATAACTCATCTATACTTTAATAGTGACAAACATGGAGAGCACAGTAAACAAATTGTTTGTTTGCTAGCTTGCTTGTTTTCTATGCACAAATCTGATTCTCTGGTGCACTTAGCCAAACACTTGTTTTGCAGAGAAAGAGAATATATATAGCTGTTTGAAAATTAAACTCACATCTAGACATAATGCACAGAGTGCTGATAAAAGGCTTCTGTGTATGTTCTCTGGACTAAGTAGAATAGTCAAACAATCCTAATGCATGAAATAACTGAGCATTGCCTGGATTTTTTCTTTTTCTCTACATCTAAGTTCTTCCTTTAAAATTTCCTCTGGGACCGTTAGCAGCTACCACTATGTACCTGTTTTGTTAAAAAGTGATGATAAAATCCAGTAAAAACCAATAAGAATTCTCTTAAAAGGTGTTTAAAGTATATGTGGCGGTGGAAAGACGGAGGACTCTCAGCTGGAGCAGTAGCTCTTTACACAATACCCTTACCTATCCTAAAGCTAAACAGAACTGAAACTGGCATCTGGCTTTGAAACCTCCGGGAAAACTCGCCAAGGGGCAATGATTTGAGAGTCTGTCCTCGYGCTGAGTCAATGATGTTTGGGTGGTGTTATGTGTGAGAGTTATCATTGATAAGATTTGGAAGGGTTTTTATTGCTCAAGCAAGCATCAAAGCGTGTTAGGGAGAATTTTTTCTGATATTCTAAATCAATCCTATGTATGATTATTGCTCACAGTCTATTAAAGCACTTCTGATGCTTAACATTTTACATTGTCTTTTATGTATTTTTTCTTTTTTGTCCAACATACTACCATAACCTAGCAAATAATTCTCATGATCCTGGTGTCAGGTGTTGCATCTCTGGACACCACTGAGAATAATTCACAGGATTGAATGGCCTAGGGATCAGGCTCAAACACATAGAGATTTTGTTCCTAATAGATGGAGTTTGACATCTCTCACAGGAGCATCACATTATCAGGTCCAYACTGGACAGTGCAGTATTGAAATCTTACAGAACCACAAGTGAAAACACAAAATAAATCCTCCACTCATGGCTATATGAAAAAAGACTGTTATTAGATGAATAAAATATATTTATAGASTTTTTATTGTTCTTTACATCTTCATAGCTTTATTCTGATTTAATGATCTATGTCTGTTCCTTTTTCTCCACAATCACATGAGATTTTAATTTACCATGAATAAGGAGATTAGGACTTTCCCTGAACTAGTCTTTCCTTGCAGTTTGGCATCGTACAGTAATGAATCCATGTATGTGTGTGAGTACATGTATGTGAGCCAGATGTTTATTTCACATGGAACTTGTTCAAAGTCAGAATCACTTGCAAAGATCTATGAAAAAAATATAATTTTAGYAACAAAAGGAAAATCTGGTGGCAGAGGCATATGCATACAGAGCTGAAGCCTGTCCTTATACACACACMACTTCAGCACTTGAACAATAGTTTTGTAAGTTCATATTGTTTTACTGTACTGATAGTTCCCTGAAAAGGTGTCACCAAGAAAAAGGGGGGGAGATAAACAAAAGAGAACTAAACCAGAATCCAAGTCCTGTTTGTATTGCTTTTTCTGCTAAGCTRCAAGTGCATAAGTATATAACTCTAGAGTATATAACTCCAAACAYGTGACTGTAACTCAGAAAAACCTTATTGACTTTCTCACTGAAAATGAGATCAATAAAAACAGTCTGTGTCTGAAATTCATTGCAAGAAATATCCCACATTGTTTGCTATTATTAATATTTGCATAAAATGTTGCCATGTGTGCAATAAGGACATCCTAGCAGGAGACTCAGCTCCGGATGCTCTCAGGCATCATCATATACTGTATTTCACACACACACACAAAAATTAACATTCAGTGTATACATTCATCCTATTCAAAATTCAACACATTTCATCCTGACAACTTATTAGGACTGACACTAGGGCAGGTAGAAGAGAATTTCAGAATCACCCTGCAAATGACACTCCTAATTGATTGTAAAATTTATAACAATTAGTTCTATTTAAAGTGAACTTTGTTCAATCTTATTTTGCCTTAATTTTGCTAAAAACTTGGCAATATGTCTGAATTTCTTGTTTCTAAAACTTAGTATGGACACGGCCCTAGATCCATGGGTTGTAAATAATCCAAATCTAGTTCAATACAAGCTCTGATTCTAATTTGTCCGATATGAAATARGCCSTAACTGGTCTGGGGGCAGATGTCCRTATCATTAAATGTGTTTTTTCTATTTTGAAACCTAGTGAAACCTAGTTTGAAACATAAGTAGATGGGTTAAAATACAAACAGGACAGAAAGATTTAATAACACTCTTACATTTGACAGTTAACCACAAAGGACTAGAAGCTGGGCATCCTAGAAAGTAAGAGTTAATATCCATCATATCTTAAGTGGATTAAGGATTTTTTTTCACTTGGGTGTTAAATTAGTATCATCTACCAGAATTAAATATACAGCAAAAATTCTCAAAAATAAATGAACCCTGCCTTCATCCATTTTCAGTTGCATTAGGAGAAAATCTGAGCAGTARGGAAAGCAATAATCCTAATCAATACCTTAAAAAGTAGATCTGCAAAAATAATGCTTTTTGCAAATTTTAATTCACTCAGTAAGGAGATTTGCTGTACACCTATAACMCCCCTGCTACAGATATTTGCAGTCATAAAAAAATTTCTTGAGTAACTTTGGATTTTGTCTCACCCTTCAAAAAAAGAGACAGGTTTATTTCATCCTCCTCCTGACTCCTTTTTCCATTTCTAGGAGAAACCAGAGTGTCCAGCATGGGGAAAATAATAATTAAAACAAAACAAAACAAAACAAAACAAAAATAAATGTAACATGCCTGTTCTTGCATTGCTTACCAGGAAAGTCCTGCCAATCCATCATGCTGGAATAAATCCCCAAGAATATACCAGTGAATGGCTTAGGAGATTCCAGGCAGAGTCTTTTGCTCACATCCAGACAAAACAGTTAATAATCACAAGAAATRAAGAAGCTTTCATTGGTCTAAAAATCAGTTTAAAAGAGCTTATTTTGTCTTTAAATTGYGTCCTAAGCAAGCTGCTTCCTGGTAGTCTATCTAACCACGCTTCTAGAAGCAGAGAGGCTACATAAATAACCCTTGGTGTAATTGATAACAGGTCAGTAGTACTGAATGAAGAACATGCTACAAGAAATATTTATTTTCTCTCTTTTTTTCCCCAGTTTTCATCTTTTAATGATGATGTTCCCAGCACATCCATAGTATCCCATTAAAACAGGTCAGATCAGAGAGATCAGGAATGAACAGGTCATAGCTACAACTACCAGTTTCATCCTCATCTMTTGTTAGTACCACACTCAAATGTAGCATACAAATAGAAATTCAGAAATGTGTTAAAGTACAGTTAAATTTAAAAAAAAAAAGAAGAGATGGGGGTAGCCAAAAGGAAATTTTGCATAGTGATAATCATCTCAAAATTTGATTTTCTATCACAGCRTGTAAAGCCCTGAGCTGATTACCAAACTATTGCTAGTTCCTGACAGTTCAAGGGAAGCACATGTAGTGGTTACAGGGGTTTCTGTACAGCATATTAGCTGTGAATGGGACTGGCAAGCCCTAAATTAGAGAATATCCAGCAAAGAGTGCTGGGTGATAATAACCAGACTACAAGGCAGTGGCAGTAATTCTCTCCTTTCCTGTTTGAGTAATACCCTGGAAAGCTCCCACTCAGGCTCTCCTTTGATAACCTCATCTGTACTTTGTACTCTCTTGAGAYTGAGAGCTCCTAGGTGCTCCTTAGGCTTATCCCTTGTTTAAAAAGGGGGATAGTTACTYGTTGCTTTCATAATCTTTCCCCAACCACCCAGGCTTGTGGGTATCACCTGCTCCACATTGAAATTGCTACTCCAAATGTAGGAAAAGGCTCAGCTTACATTATCCTAATTGGATCTATTGTGGCCTGCAGGAAAGTACTTTCAACAAGTCATTTAAGAAAGGAGATGAAAGCTCTCTAGGAGGAATAATAGCATCATCATCTTCATGTTTCACAATAGTTTTGTTAATTATGTAGTAGGTGACATACTCTTCCTCATGCTTCCARGGAAGTATGGAAGCAATTCAGGGGCAGGGCAAGGAAGAGGGCTGTTTTACTTGAAACATTTTTCTAGATGTTCACTTTCATSTCAGTTAAAAATCAGCCCTCATCTCTTTTGCAAACACTGAAGATCACCTGGTGAGTTTTCTGTCTTCTCAGACTCATTCTGAACATGCTGTAGCCAGAATTACTACTATTTTCACATATGGGAGAGAGACATTTTCCTGATTGTCATGTAAAAAATCCATCATAGAGAGATTAGAGCAGTAGCTTTTCTGTCCCTCAGCATAGGTGTAAGGGAGTTTGTAACCTCTTATAGGAATGCTCTGCAAGACACACCAACCATCAGTAAGCAAATTTATTCATATTACATCAATAAATAATATATTACTTATCTCTGTGTATGCTGCTATCACCATCCAAACTGTACCTGTGTGAAGAATTTCTTCCTTTCCAACACTGAAATTCATCCTACTCAGCAGAGCCAAATTACAAAAATGTTTATCTGAGGAAGTTACAAAAATTGCCAGAAATACACAGAAGGAATATTCCCGGCACACTAAATGTAACAGCCTGTGTTTGACCTGCCCGAAGATGTCCAGGCAACTGCATTTTATTGCAAGAGTAGATGCAACGTGTCTTTTGTAATGATCAAAATTTTGATAAGTCTGGTTTTATATTTCATCTTTCACTCTGACTCAACCTCTGARTGATTCAGTGTCCTCCTGTTCCAGTCTGCAGCTTAGAACTGGTTTTGAGTGCCAGGAATGGAGAGTTAGGAGAAMGTTAAGACAGGCTGATAATATGTGAAATGGCATTACAAAAAAAAAAATCAAAAAAAGCACATTATTGTTATAAACCCTGTATTTACTCCAAGGGAAGCCAGGATTTAGCTAGTAGTTCAAAGCAACTAATGACGAGTGGTTTTTAAAAATATATATTTCTGCTTTCAGTCTCATGGGGCACATAAAGGTGATGGTGCAGCTGTTGAGGAGGGTATGAAGATGCTATCCACTGATTTCACAGGCATCAGGTCAGGTGCTTATGCAGCTGAARTTAAAAGCTGCYTTTCATTTATACTCAAAACTCATTGCTCTGTCTTGAGTACMTAAAGGGAATTAAAATGGAATAACTGCAGCTTGTGCTTAATTTTGGCTCTCTCTCCACCAATGGTGAAAAACAATTCATAGAGAAACATGAATCAAGCCTAAGCAGTTTCAGAGATTAATTTAATGCCTGGCTAAGATGATAAAAGCTTGGATATTTTTGGAAATAACATACCTATTTCTCATGTGGGTCTCAGGGCAGTGATAAGCGTGCAGCTTCAAAGCGAGGTGACAATAACCATSAGATTAATTTCCGTATTGATTCAGACATGGATTGCCAGTATTCCCAGAGACATCTGAAGGATCATGAGACGTACAAGTAAAGCTATGTACATCACGAAGCAGAAAGTTGAAAAGCAGGACCCCCAAAAGACGCAGAACCTCTGCACAGTTTTTCCTGCTGTGAATCTATTTTCCTTGGCAAYATAACTTTACACTGCCTGATCAAATCGAGTGACAACAGCAATTGCACCCAACTATAATAGCTGAGGTATGTTATGGAAACTCAGATAATGATTCACACTGACACAGTTTCTGGACTTGCTGCTTAACCTTTGAAACTTGTTTTGTTCTTCTGTCATGTTTGAACCGTTATCTCCCCTTCATGACGTGAGACTAAGGCAAAGAGCCTGAAAGACAGGATTTTAAAGAAGTTTTTGCTCATTCTCTTGACCATACCAGGTTMCTATGATAAAAAAGTAAACAGGGAGAGATGACTTTTACAAGGTAATATCAAATGAGTCAGAGCTCACACTCTGCCTACTTTTTCCTCTAACTGTTGGTATATCTTATCTTTCACGAAACARGACTTCTGCAGTCAATACAATTTAGTTCTTTCAGCTTGCAAAGACAGCATACACCCGCAGGAAAGATGCRAGAATAATTCCAATTTCATCTCCTACGCTTTGTAATGAATGTAAAACATGCCAGAGTTACCTAAATGCACCAGTTATAATTGGTAATGGGGAAGTAGGGACAACTTTATTTTTTTCTCTCCCTTGATTAAGACAATTCACAGCTATGACAATTATGCATCATGCTGTACTTATTAACCCAGCAGGCACCGTCAAAAGCTCATCAGACATTTACATTTAATCTGGCGAGGCAGTATCTTCAGTAGAAAAATTGCTGTCAGCGATAAATTTATGGCATCCAGCAGTGATAGCCAATTTGTCGCTTTGCAAAGCTGCCCTGAGTGACAGGATCCCKAAAGAGTCTCCTGAGAACTGAGCAGAGGGAGTGGAGAGGTAGGTGTGACTTTCGATGAAATCAGTACCAATAAAAATGCCATTAGCATCCAGTTCCAGTTCCACTAGAATTTCTTAATAGCATCAATCGTGGAAAACTTAGGAAAGGTTTTATTTCTGAGCCAACCAGAATCAGAGGAATGCCTATATTTACGTAATAACCTGTTGTGATGGGAGTGCTCAATCTGACCTTTCACCAGCCCTTTTCAGGGGTTAACCAGCAGCGACATTATCTGATCCTGGCTGTTGCCTCCCTGATTTCTCCCCYGAATCAGACGTTAACCATCAATAACAGYCCTGATGTTTGCATCCTGCCAGAGAGATAAGGCTAATCATTCATACACCAGTCATACACTAGCTAAAAATCATCTGAAATGAAAGAATGACTATAAGTCAATCCTCTTAGCCCATAAATATGGGGACAGCCTGAGAGCTGATGTCGCCATGCACTGCAGCAGGCTGCACATCAGGATCTCCCCTTGACCAGGGTCACCTCTCAAGGATATTCCTCGAGGTTAAGAGATCTTTGCCAGATCCTAACAGATTCATGGTAAGTGATTATAGCACACTCTCTCCCTTTTGGAACTTCTAAACTTTATTGACAAAACTGTGCACAAAATCTCTTAGTCATAAACCATTGACCAGGTCTGGGGCTAGGACTGGATCCAGCTGCATCCAGACTCCTCCCAAAAGGAATTTGGAAAGCAAGAGGGTCCAATCTGAACCCCATGACTCAGTGGGAGGGTCTCCTTGGTAATTCTGGGTATATCTTGAACCTCTGTGCAGTAAATAAGGTGACCTTGCCATAGAATCTCATGAAATCATTGTCCACATCAATAAAACCTGTTACTATTTCTTTCACATGAGTGAAGTGCTTTGTGTCACTCACCCCAACCACCACTTGTTCTGTGACACCTCTTCCTATGAAACTTCATATCTACTTGCTCTGCACTTCTTTAAAAATAGAAAGTCATCTCCTAACATGACATGTTCATTTATTTGCTCATATATTCAAAGGTGAGCTACACTAATGCATGTCTTGAAATTTGCACAGTCTTGAAAATAAAGCTGTTGAAACAAGCAGTCTCCAAAAATTGCTTGAAGATAGAAAAAGAGATGTATATCCCCAGTCTGGTATAAATCAGAACAATTCCATCGCTTTCAAGAAGTTATATTCATATGAATCTGCTGTAGTTACAAGTTACAGAAAATGCTATGAAAGTAAATCTCTGCTTTGCACAGATTAATGCCTCACTAGCAAAAAACAGACAATGCAAAAGCTTGCACTGATTCTATTTTTTTTCTCTTTCTTTTGGTCAAGGACATTTTTATATCACATCACACACTGGAGAAAGCACGTATATAAAAGCCTACACTAAAATCATTTGTCCATATTGAAGCAAATGGAAAAGTCCCTGTAAGTGAAGGTAACATTTATATCCTAGACCTCAGTGTTTTCTGTCTCAGAGACCTTTGCATATTCATTTAAGTTCATGCTACTCTCTGATGTACTCTTACCATGAACCTTTCTAGCACTGCTCCAGAGCGTATCAGTGTTGGTGATAACAATATGGGTATGATCTACAGGGAATATTTACAAAAAAAACCAAAAGTTGAATGTGGAATGTTCTTGGAAAACACACTCAGCAAGAAGATCAGGATGGAGAACGACCCRAACACCAGCAATGCCTATGAATTTAGAGCAAGTCATTTAGCATAATCTTCAMAGAAGAAAAATACAAGCCCAGTTTTCATTTTATTATAGCTTTTCGAGAGGTAGAAAAATTTTTACCTTTCTGAATTATAGCCCTGGAAGCAAAAGGATAAAACTAGTAGTTTCTGTATGAGACTAAAAGCCYTCAAATACCACTGGTACACTTCAGGATTGTGTGCAGCTTATATAAGAGGCTCATTGCAGTTCTCTGCCACACTGCATCATGCARCAGCACTGTACCGCAGTGCTCTGCCCATCTGTAAATCCCACACAGTTAGGCAGCTCTGATCATAAAACAGTGGCATGTTTTGTGTTAAAAGGGACTTAGCAGGGGGTTAAGAGGAATATTGTCTCTCTGGTAGCCCCTGATGGCAGCTGAGAACCATTAGAAGATCTTTCACAGGAAAATAGCCTGGGAATGTTGCCCAGAGAGTCTCCAAGCAAAGACCACTTCAGTGCGTTGTTGGTTTTTTTTGCTTTTGCTGTTCTTTTTCCACATGGGATTATTTAAAATCATAATACTCCTCCTTTAGTCTACAGCCCTGATCAGAATATGGCTCTTGATGCAGAAGAGTAAACTGCTGTGCGATTCTAAAAGGGATTTGTTGCAGTATCTGTGTAGTTAGTTCAAAAATTGGTRTAAGCCCATCTCAAATTTTATGTAGCTACCCTGGTAGCAGTGGCTGCCTTTGAAAAACAGGACAAAAATCAGATCTTAATTGCTACTTTTCTTTTAGTTAAGATTTTCTCTTTCTTAATAAAAAGAGCAGTGCTAAGTTGAAATTTCCCATCTGGAAGGAAGTGCCATGCTGTATTCCTAGGTAGGGGCCTGTCTTCATTTTGGGTAAGTAGCATTTCTATTAATTTTTCTGCTAATGAGCATATTAGCCTACCTTTCAGTCTGCATTTTGATTTCCTTCAGCATTTCAGAGTAGCCAGGTACTRAATTACTGAAGACCATTGCTGATACAGTAATATTTATGTATTCAGATTTATTGCACTGATATGACTCAAAGGCAGCTGTTTATTGCAATTAATATCTAATTAGAAGCTAGAGGAATGAAAATCCTTCATGGATCAAGTGAAAAGGCATCTCACACATACATACACACACACACAAAATTCTATGAATTGTCTACAATAGACAGTTTATGAAGGAATATATTACTTCCTCAAACAGTACAGCCATTAAGGGGTTAATTAGCCAACATCAGCAACATGAAAAAAGATGAGACAGAAGATGAGACAGTTGTTGAACAACTCCCAGGAAACCCACTCCAGCAGAGCTAGGATGAGAACACGGATGTTTTGGCACCCTACCCGGCACTTCGTGCCACACTCCCTGACTGAACATACGGCCCCTGGCATCAGCGAGTGTCTTGTTACATCTGGGGAGGCTTCTTCAGCAGCCCAGGTTTTTTCTATTCTGCACTTTGAAGGGTGCAATTCCCAGCCTCCAGCTGCCAGGCAAGAGCATAAGGCTTGAGGAAAGGAAAAAAAAACAAGTGATTTTGGGGCAGCAAGGATGAGACCTGGTGCAGGCGCGGGAGCAATGCTCAGTGACTCCCTGGTTTGCTCAGGAAGGTTCAGAGAAAGGCAGGAGGCAGCTAAGCAGCCATGCCGGTGCCTGAGCAGGCTGCACACTGGTGCAGGGGGAGGTGGCTTCCCCTCCAAGAAGAGACTTTGTCACTGCAGCTGACCTCAGTACTGAGGTGTATGATTTTAGCACGCAGCCTGACCTAAAAGCCAGAGGTTTACCATGACTGCATAGAGACCAATGAGTATTTAAGTCTTCTCCGGTGGCCAGCTCGTACTAAATGTTCAGTCAAATGTTTTTTCACTCCTCCCCATTCCTCTTATTCCTTCAGATCCACCCCTTAACCTTCCTTTGCATTTACTTTTTTTTCTCCACTTTCTTGACAGGCTGCTGCTCTTTCTCTCGCTCAACACCATAGCAACACARAAAGAATAATAACATATTCCATGGCATCAAATACACTGCTCAGAAAAATCTGTTAGAAAAATCACTGCTGGGTCTTTAGGCGCATCCCTCCCTCTCTCCCTGGAAATTCGGGCCCCCAGGCTCAAGATGACTCAGCACTCACAGCGGCCTCGAGGAGAGGCTCCTTCTTGCAGTGCTCCCCATCCCTGGCAGCTGCTTTTTTACTATTCTCTCCCCACAGCACCCACATGAGCTTTGCTGAAGCAGCATCTCAGCCCTGCCTCTGTCATCCCAGCCCAACCCCATAGCATCATCCAGTGCCCCACGGGAATGGGGYTGTTCCTTGGGGAGCAGCTCATCACTGGGTGCTCCTCTCTGTGGCCATGGCAAAACTAGGCTTCTCCYAGTGAATCCAAGCTTTTCCACTTCTACCTGAGCATATTATTTGTGCACRTGTGCTCCTATGCAACCCTGTATCAGTAGTCATTTTTTTCTTCTTCCTCCCACTCCTTCTGAATAATGCATCAAAACTCAGAAAGTGCTTAGAAAACCATTTTTTTTTCTGCTTAACCATTCAGTTATCCACCCCCCACCTTTTTCTTTTTTTTTGAATATGTGTTCTTTTCTTCCTCTAAACAAAAAAAAAAGGGAAAAAGTCTTAAAGCATATATTTGATGTGAAAAGTATTTTTTTTGTTTGGAATGAGAAGGAAGTTTGTTCCAAAGACATTTGCATTGCTTAAGATAGCTTAAGAGCACTCTCAGCGTATTGCAATTGATTTTCACAGGATATAAACAGTCTGCCCCCAGCCTGTGCATCTCAGGGAGGAACTGTTTACCAATCAGCCAGGATGGAAAAGGAGAATGAATGTTCACCGTTTGGTGACAGCCATGAAGATTCCGGTTGGCGTTCCCTTCCCTCATTTTCATTTGCTCTTTCAAAATACTTACACCAAGCAAAATCTGCCTGTGTAAATATTCACTGAAAATGAATATCAGTCTCACTGTCTACATTTATTATACCTCAAAACAAAAATTTTTCCAAAAAATAAAAAAGTTGCAATGCCAGTAAGAACAGGAAAAAAAAAAAAAAAAGAGGCAGAATATTTCCCTGACTTCCCCAACAAAATTATTTACACGTCACTGAAGTAGAAAGATGCTTCTTCCATTTTTCAAAAATATACCTATATTTTTTCCAACATCTAATGTTTAATTTACTATTGAAAAAGTTGATGGTGTAAGCCAAGTGCTACAATCAGCTTATACTTGATGCAAAGTTCTTAAAAACAGTACTCTTGGCATACGTGCATTTTGTCCACCCTTCTCTGTGTCTTCCTGACACTGTTAGTCTCAACAACTAGATAAATGTTCCTTTTACCCAGCCAACATCTTAGGCGATGGGGAAATAAGCACTTCGGCACATACATATCCTTGTGCTTCCAAGTACTATTGATTTCTTCCCTGCTGTAATAGCCCTTTCTGTAAGTTCAGATCCTTTTTTTAGAACAACTGAGTCATTCTAAAAATAACTCAGTGAGAGGTACATGTTGACAAAGCTTACTATAGGGTCAAGCCTGGACCAAGCCCATCCTGCTTGTTCATCAGGAGAAAGAAGACAACCGAACCGTTTCTGAGCACCTTCATATTATGCTCTCAGTTGAAAGCATTTGAGATCTGCCCCACTTAGCAAGTTTGGGCAGGTGTTTTTGAACCGGTCTTAAGATCAAGAGTACTCACAGTCTCTCTCCCTACTGCCTCATTTATACAACAGTCATCATTACTTCTTTCTGAAATATATTATTATGTCACCTTCCCATAGTCCACGTGCAAAGGTGGGGAATTAATGAGTGTTAAAACTTATCAACAAAGCCACATATTTAACATATTCATTCAAAAATTCTTCTAGGAGCTTTGAAGCTTGCACAAGAGCTRAGCAAGCACAACACTATGAGGACAGATTCTCTCGTTCTGTCCTCTTTTCCTTATTTTTCATGARGTCCTACCAGAAATGAAGCTGACTTTCCAAATCATGCTCTTGTCTCATTTAAGGGAAGCTACTGGATGTAAAGCAGGTGCTGCAGGCCACCTGGTAATTAGGCTCTAGATGTGTTGTTCTCAGGCCCCCACAGCTGTACAATGAAATTAGTAAAGAACTTTAATTAAACCTAGAGTAACAACTTAATTTTTTTTTAAAAAAAGGTATTGTTTCATTGGAAATGCAGCTGAACAGAGACTTGAATGGCTCACTGAACTATTAGCAAAAGATTTAGCTGTTTCTCTATACAGTATCAGTAGAGATTAGAACCATTTTAACTGTTACCAATCATTATTTTCACAGGTATCCCTGTGGATGGCTGGTATCTACAGAGAACTAACTAAAAAGTCCTAACTGGTGTACRCTGCCAGCTTTGATTTTGTATAGACAGGCAGAGCAAACACGGTGTATACATAGTCCAGGTACCTAGACTATGAGCGCTATGTTTCAGGGCAGTTTGTGACAATCATCTTCAATGTGACAATTCCCACACACAGATTGCATTTGAAGACCTTTTTTTTTGGTGCACACAAACTGTTTTCTTTCAGAAAACATCAAACCACAAGCTCTATTCCAGATAAGATGGACTCCAAATCTGATAGCAACACAAGCAATGGTCCCAAAGAGCCTCAAGCCGTGTACATGGCAAGGATTGCCTGGTCCAGGCTGCTAGAATAAATTTAGTCTAATCTGAGCACCCTAAACTTCACATTATTTAAGTGTAAGATCTTTAGCTCCAACTGCTTCAATCTACACAACTAATCATATTGCATTGCATTTCTTGGTAATGTAGACATCGTCATAACTAGCAACAAGTTACTGGGATGCTAGAGCATATTACTTTCAGGGAGAGAATGTTAATGAAAAGATGAAAGTATTCATTTTCCTCTGCCTGTGCATGGCATTTTGAAAACAAATATATGGACAACTTTGGAGACAAGGAACCTATATACTTACAGCTCTGCCATGCAAAGCTGGGGCAGATACATGACACAAAGTTAGCGAGCATGAAGATTATTAGTATTACAGTATTTGTCAGACACTGTGCAGCATGCAACTGCACGTTTGGATACTTTTTATCTTGAAGCTGTACAGGTTTAAGTCTTAAAAGCTTACAAGTCCTAGCACTATAAAGTACCAATACCACAAAGACAAACCAAGACAAAGAAAAGATTCATTGATCCCATTGATCATAATTCTGCCAGTGAAATCACTGGGACAAGATCTTACTCATAGTACCTAGCAGTGTGTGGTATCCCATTTTAAGGAATGCAGACTTTTGTGAAAAGATCACTGTCTCCACTTTCATGGGCAGAGCTCTACCTGAAATCAAAAAGACTGGACACTTGTAAAGGCATAATATTGTTCTTATTTCGCATCCAGCCTTATCTGTGAGAAACATCATTTGTAAGTTTTCAATATATTAAATTAAAATCTCTGTTATCCACCACTGTTAAATAGAGTTTAATATCAAAGTTTATTATTAAAGTCTTATGAGCTCATAATCAGAACATAAATAAACAATAGACGACAACTGGWATGAGCTTGGGATTCTTTTTCTGGAACTGTGCATTCATAGAATCATAGAATCACAGAATACTTAAGGTTGGAAGGGACCTCTAGAGGTCATCTAGTCCAACCCCCCTGCACACGCAGGGTCCCCTAGAGCATGTGGCACAGGGTGATGTCCAGGCGGGTTTKGAAGATCTCCAGAGAAGGAGACTCCACCACCTCTCTGGGCAGCCTGTTCCAGGGCTCTGTCACCCTCACTGTTAAGAAATTCTTCCTCAAGTTCCTGTGGAACTTTTGGTGCCTCAATTTGTGGCCGTTTCCTCTAGTTCTATCACTGGCCACCACTGAGAAGAGGCCAGCCCCCCTCCTCCTCACTCSCTTTCTTGAGATATTTATATACATTAATCAGGTCCCTTCTCAGTCTTCTCCAGGCTGAAGAGGCCCAGCTCTTATTCCTTATTCCTACAAGAGGGATTAATTGGGGTGCTCTACATTAAGATCATTAGTCAATAAAATCTATTAATAACATTTATCTGGAATATTCCTCTTGCCCAATATTCCTCTTGTTTMCTGAAGTATATAACCACATGCTCTATTTCAGCAGGATAGGATTTTATCCCCATAGTTTTTCTGTTAAAGCAAAAATAATGTCTTTATTTCAGGCTTCAAAACAGACAGAATGCTTGCAATCTAGTTCTGAGCTCCCTTTAATGCCATAGTCTTCTCTATATCTTTTAATAAGCACCTCTATCTTATCTAATTTGCATACTTAAAAGTTACAGAAAGAAAAGGAACATTAATGATTTTGCAAATTGTGGAAAGCATCCAACGTAGTCAAGTGTCAGCAACAAACTTGTCTGTTAAAGACTGGATCCTATCTTCAGCTATCTACTTAGCCATATATTTTCATGAATTCTTCCAGAAACTAGAACCTCTCATGCCCTTCCCAAAGAGACAGAGTACTACGTTCTGATCTTGTCACCAGTTTTACAGAAATCCCTCCAAAGTTCTACAGCACACCTGGAAGGCCAGACACCACCAAAGACCASGTCCTCAAGGGGAAACCCAAACTAACAACGTCTTGACATAAAAAGCTGTTGGTCCAGATACTACAAATCTTAAATCCCAAACAAGTCAGAAAGAACATCCTTGTGGAGAAAGGCGGAAGGGAAGAAGGAAAGGAAATGAGGAACAACAACAACAACAACAAAAACAACAACAGAACCCCACTATTTCCAAGTCAGCACATGCAAGCCCCAGAAGCTTCAGAAAATTGAGAGGTAATGCGATATATAGAGTTGATTTATTGTATGCTCCCCACGAGATGTGAAAGTGAGCAGAACTTTACAGCTGTCCCTGCACTAGTTAACATTTCTCTGTGGTAGCCTTATGAGCATCCCCCAGCAGGAGTGTTATAAAAGAAGAGTGTATTATATTAAACTATTAAACCTAGAATCCCTAACTGAATAAATAAAGTACTTCACAGTGTAGGTGGTCTCCTACAAAGGACATTTTGGTGAGATGTGGGATGTGCCCCCTACAGCACAGCTGAGATATGTAAGACAAGACCTGTGAAATAGTGATTTTCAGTGAGTCTCTTTCTGCAAAAGAAACACTGTGAACAGCACAGCTCCCCAAAAGAGAAATACATCTCTTTAAATGATCAATAAAAAGCAAGAGAGTGAACAAGTCTGAGCGAGCGAGCAAGTGGGCATGAGCRAGCACAAGATGTGATGGAATAAGAGGGAGAGTACAAGTGAGCAAAAGAGCAAGAGTGTGAGGAAGCAAGAACACGAGTGCAAGAAAGTCCATGAGAGCATGCCAGAGCAAGGCAAGTGTTTACAAAAGTGTGCATGCACAAGGATGAGTGTGTAATGCTGTAAATGCTTTTTTAAACTCTGTCCCAAACAACTGTGTGCACTCTTCAAGTTTTCAGTTAATACTGGAATAATCAAATACAAATGAAGCAAAATGTTTCTTTAATGGGAACCACATGCAAACTTGGCAAAAGTTGGAGATTCAATAACAAGGGGACAATGCTGCTAGACAATGGCACAGGGTATCACTTTGCTGGTAAATCATCTGGCACGGTGCTCAAATATGCTGATTTTTTACCTGCCTATCATTCTCCCATGTTAGTACTTCTTCACTGGCCAAATGTGATCAGAGACAACCTGGTCACTTTGTGTTAACCAATCTCTGCAAAGCAGATGTTGGAATCTGGGTCACATCTCAGTCACACTAATGCAACATAGACCACTTGTATACTGCTAGTACAAATTTACACAGAAATAGGCCTACCATTTTCAAAAAGTTTGGAAATACCTCAGCCAAGATCTCAGTGACACTGTAAATGAGCATAGTAGTAATACTTAGCATTGATAAGTCTGACGTCTCTTAGTCCTTCACCAGCAAGTTTCAGCTAAAAGTCCAAACAGATGAACGATGTAATGAGATACATAAAATGAATCACTGGTTTTCAGTGTGTCACAGAAAGGAGACAGATTTCTGAAGTTATTTTTGGTTAGTTCTATTATTTAGATGTTTCCTATTGAGTTGCTGCTCTGCACAGCAGCACTGTTACTGTTTGAAAATATGTCAAGCTGTCAGGAAGGCAACTTTCTAATATCCCTTAGAGCATTAACTTCAGATCACATTACAAACACTACTGATCCCTCCCAAATCCCTCTAAGGTACACAAGTCAATATTATTATTATTACCTTCTTTTTCCATAGTTGTTGAAATTGTAGTTCAGAAAATTTGATCAGTCTTTGTCAGCACTGCAGTGTGGAGGGTAGATCTTTCTGTTGAGTAAAACTTGCTAACATTGCTAACACCATGGAAATCAAAACAATGAAAGTCTCATATCATATGAGAGGCTGCACTTAGGAGATGTGTCCCCTGACTATTATTGTGGATAATTTTATCAGGAGATGGGGAGTTAACAGAGAACATATGAGTCACAGATTAAAACTTTCTTGTATGCAGCTACTAAATTACATTCAAAAACAAACAGTACTTAAATACTTTCTAATAGAAGGAATCGCTGCAGTTGCCTCAGAGATGTTATGCAGAACTGCCTGCTGCTGCAATAYGCTGGGTGCCTGCACTCTGCCACATCCTCCATCACATTTTCTGAAACAAGAAGCCTACTATATCACCATTTCAGCCACCCTGGTAATTTACTGCTTTGTCATTTAATGAGGTTGGGAAAAYAACTGAACTAATACAGAGGTGTCTGTAGAGAGACCCATTCTCTAATGGGTCTATTAAAAAGTAGTTTCCAATGAGAATGGGACCATTCCATCAGTCTTTGCTCCCTGATTTCATTCAGTTATGATTTGTCCTTCCTTCTACTTAAGGCATTTTCTAATAGATTGGTTTTACTCTTCCTTTTAATTATATATAATTAATTCATCTGTCTATTGTGTTTCGTTGCATTTTTTCCACAGGGTATGAGCTTTCCTCCCCTTAGCTATTCTGGATGAAACATTTCTGTCCAGCATGGCTTGAATAAAATCACTCATATCTATTGCAAAGGCAGCAATCTATGAGACATGACCAAGMACATTCTGGGACACAAGAGGGCCAAGGTAGGTTCTAGACAAACCGTTACAGCTRAACTCATTCCTAAATCCAAACTGAGCCTGGCAGCTCCTCCCATTTCTACCACTCCATGGRCTTCAATTTCTAAAATAAGACAAAATGAGTGGGACAGTGACTTGTGATGAATGAAGCTTCACATGTACCAAAGGAAAGGTTGAGTCTAATGATACTAACTGCAAAAGAAAATTCTTTGGGAAGGAATTGAACASATATCAGCTACTGGATTCCATTTTCCCCACAACTGACAAGCCATATGCAGGTTTTTCAGACCTAATACTGTCATTTGTGTTTTACCTAATCACTGTTTGGACAACATTGGTAGAACATAACCTGCTGACTGAGTTCCCTTTCGCTGGTCTTCAAGCTTCATCTTCAGAAATATGCAGCTGGAGACTACTAGAGAAAAGGCTACTCATCTAAAGGTTTTGGTGCTTCCTTATTCTGGTCAGACCTGGTCATGCAAGGGCAGTAAGATTTGTCTGTTAAAAATACTATCAAGTGATTGACACCGAAAATAATGTAGTTCATATCTGTGAAAGGAGGTTGCTCTGCTTTTCATTCCTGTTTTCACACTCAGGACACGCAACAGGTCCTGAAGGTCCCGAGCATGTGCTCAGACTGCATCTGAGAGCAAGAATCCCATAGGCAGAAGAGCAACCACTCAGCATTAGATCTACCATCTCTTCTCTATTTGTGGCTAGCAAAGTGATTCAAATTCAGCTGATTTCCCTATATCTTTTAGGAGATCAAAAGAGTATTGGCTTCCTTTCACTAGTACACAAGGATGATAATAGGCTTTCCATCTAATAGGCTGTACACCCACAGTCACAGCACTAACATAGTTAAACACAACCCCCTAATTTGGAGCTAAGCTCTACAGATATCAGCACTCCAGGAGCACTGGAATAGGGACACTTCACTTCTCTCCCCGCCTCTAACTCTGCACCCTAAAGAATTCAGCATTTCCCCCAAAATATAGGTCATGCTATGGCAGCTCTAATTAGTTTCTTAAGTAAGGAGTTTCCTGATAGCTACTCAACCATTCTGAATGTCACAATAAGTCTACTTTAAATAAATAAATAAATAAAACTATTTTAATACATTTAATATTCAATAATAATGCCTCTAAATAATCAGAAACCCAAGAAGGCCCCAGCACAAATAAATTTACAGGCCTGTCACTATAAATAACTTGAATGATTTACCTTAGGCAACATTATGTGGTAGACTTTTAAAACCATCACTGTTAGTTAGTGATGATGACAAAGGGATATATATGGAGATAAATTACTCTCTGCTCTTCCTTGCTGACCTGCTGGACCTGTCAGTGCAAGACATTTACTGAAATAAGCAGTTACTATTAGTAGGATTTTGTACATTAACAGACAGCTGGAAAAGATACCCAGGGCCGTGCACTGAGCAAACAACAGAGCTGGAAACTGGATCAAGTACCATCAAGTACCAGATGTCATCCTCCCTAGCCCTACCTGCACTCTTTTGAATGCTCTGAAAATCCTCCTTATAATGAGAACACTATCTGCTTAACAATGTGCCCAGTACCGTATATAAGTACTACGTCTAACTGGTTTTGTTTCATTTATTGATTTTAAGTGAATTCTTCTTTCCTGCTCTTAAATAGCCAGCAAAGAGCTACCAAGGGCCAACTACATTAGTCTCAAATGTCTTTTCAGTGTATGAAAAAGTGTTTTCAATTACCTCCTAATACATCTCCTGGGAGAATGGAAGAATTAGTAGAATAATGAGTTTAAATTATTTGGTGTTCTCCCACCTTTTATTATACAAATATGTGGGATTGAATTCTAGACCAGAGATATTTGACAGTACAGGCCAGGATATATCTAATATATGATCTTGATTTCAAATCAAAATGTTACAAGGCAAGAATAGTAAAATGTAGATATACTCGTTTTCAAGAAGATATAAAAAAGTGAGAATTTTTTTTTCTTTGGCACTGATTGAAACAACCTAGTTATTAAAGAATTTATTAAATCTAATTAATAAAGAAATATGAACACTTGTCAATTTATCAGTCAGAAGACACCATTGGAAAACTAAGTTGGTGGGAGGGTGGAGGAATGACCTAGCCTTTTAGCTTATTGTATCATGATCTAATAAAGATCMAAAAATTCAGATAAGTGAATTGTCACCTGAATTAAATTTCAGGATGGGTGAACTAAGGTAGTTGAGCTTCTGTCTAGATACTCTAGATACTCACAAAAGCAATTGACCATCTCAAAGCTATTAATGTATTTTATCCTCATAATATCCTGAGGAGGTAGAAATATACTGACAGAGACTGCACTCAGTGAAAGAGATACAAATTAATTGCTAAATGTTTCTACGAAAGCTCAGAGAATGTCAAAAATGCAACCAGTGTCTCCTGAGCACTACCCCAAAAACTGCCCATGTTGGGTCAAGGGTAGAGCAAAAATCAAATCTTGACTTCAGGATTCCATGTGTTGAAGTAAGTCTTTAGTCACTGATGAGGGTCTCTTTTGCTTGAGGGGGACTATGTGCATGTTTGTTTCTTCTTTAAAAAAAAATACTATTTATTGTTCATACACACTCTCTACATCCCTTTCCCTCTTCCCCATACACCCCCSAAAAAATCCCCTATCACTGGAGAAGTCTTAATCTACCCCTTTAAACAAGAGAAAAATCTCTGTGGGCAGACAAAAGCATTTTTCTCTGCTCTAGTCATGAACCCCTAACTTATTTTATTCTTAATCTGTAACTGTTACAAGGGATTGTTTATTTTTGCTAACAGATATAATTACTTGCTAGGGAAAAAAATGGTCTTTTTAGGTTAACTCATGCTTTCATAAGGTTGAGTAATCATAAATGAATAAGTATGTGTGGAGGTACAATTTGAAATTAAAATCAAAAGTATCTGTCAGACACATGAGATGGTTAGAACAGATTATACAGAATTACCTAGCAAGAGGAAAACTAGCAATATCATGTCTCAGCCTTCATAAAATTATCCAGTATTTTCCTCAATTCTAAACTGAAGATTGAACTCAGACTTCTATTACCAGAAATCAGAGCTGGTCAAGATATTAGTCTCATCCTGTACCCAGATGATACATTTTCCATTGGCCTTGCTGTTGCTTGTGATCTATTTCAACAGACTCAGCCTTCAGAAGGTGTCAATACCTTACGATGAATGTTGTGGAAAGAGACCAGCGGATTTTCCAAGGAGCCTTTATCTATCTTCATTCCTCTCTAGGAGGCCATTAACCAGCATATTCAGGAGTCTTTTCTCAGCCAAAAGACAGCTAGTTGAGGTTGACAATCTGACAGCTCAGACACCTTGACTTCATCCCAAGAAGAGWAACTTGAAAATGAAAGAAGAAGAAAGTAGCAGAGCTGCTTTCATAACAGAGCTCTTTAATCTACAGTAGTAATAGAAGCTCCTTCAGCGGGACAAACAAGGCCTAGCCATGAGGCAAAATGAACCCATGCTCTCCCTCAAAAAGCCAAGCACAATGAAAACTAGAAGAGCATTCCTGCTTTTCAAACCTTACATAGATAAGAGATTTAAGGAAAACTACATTTTGCTATTTGCTCACAGATTAAAGCTACAAAAGAAGGCTGTAGATAGAGAGGAATCTTGGTAATCTTATTCTCTTGGTAAAACTACATGTGAATTCATGCACAACCCAGAATTTAAGAGATTGCACATTGTGGCAAATTCCTACCTGGGAACCCCAAAGCAGTAGGAGATGCTTTGAGTGTACTTTGAACACTGTCACATCCCCAGGATAGTCTGCTAACTCAGAGATACTACCCAGAGGCACAAGAACTCAGATCCTTGGAGGGAAGGTCTCATTTGGATGTTCTTCTCCTTTTTTTTTCTTNNAAATGCGATAATATGCCTAGATGGAAAGCTTTAGCCTGAAGTTAACTACATTATGTATAATGACAAATTATGCAGGTTTGTACCAGGTAATGTCAGTGAGCTTGCCACTGGATACAGTTGATGTTGAAATAGAATAGTATGAACTTGAATAAGTACGTTCGTATTGTTCTCATTGGGTATGTCACTGTACAGTCTCCAGAAGAGTACCTTGTGATCATCTTTTAAAACTACTCTTTACTATTATCTTGACATCTTGTTCTTTTCAGGATCAGTGGGTTCACTCACCCTCACCCACTTTCTGCTCTCTTCATTTTGGACTCGAAGGTTAATAAACTCTGCAACAGCAAGATAAGATATACGTTATTCCTGAAGAACAACAGCAATCCCTCCAAACAATAACAKAGAGACCTGTTAAAACCTTTGCAGAACTTAGCAAGTTTTCCACATTTTGAATTTATCAAATTTAAACTTGACCTGGACAGGTCAGGTGTTCAGACTAGAGAGAAATCAAAATCTAACAAACCAGGAGGGGAAGGAAAGAGAGTTCCAGCCCATTCCCTAAAAGGAGGAAGTTTTAACCCCCTCAGACCAGCAAGCAGCTGACACTGGGACTTCTAAGCCCATTTTCCCTAATAGCCAGCTCGGAGTGTTCTGGCTGGTCCCACAAGGGTGGTCACTCCAAAGTTTTGAAGGGGAAAGATTATGTTGTCAAACTAGCATCCAGAGGAATATGGCAACTTTCTTGCTCCAAATTACCAGACATAGCTAAGCAGCAGGGTCTGACTGTGAAATGATGCCTTGCAGCCTTTCTGTTTGTGGAAATGCTTCCCTGAAGTGCCCTGAAGTGCTTTATTGAGCAACTGCTAAATGCAGGAAATTCAGGATTCTTTTCCCGTTCTTTTAACAGTACCATTAAGCTTGTCTGATGGGTGTATTGATTTCTGTCTCATGAGAGGATACTGCAGCTTGATAGAGACAGTCCAGTGGGAGATCTCTCTCTCTATGTTTTTAATCACTTAATCTTCTTTTGTTTTAATCCCTTATGGCACTTCAGGTGTTGGGACCAGTGTATTAACTGCTCATTGCTTGACCTTAATGCTTACACAAGAGTACATATAAAATGAGAGAGACACCCCAGGCAGGATTTTTGGCATTCAGGAAACACAGGCTTGTTGGTCGTACCCTGCCACTTCAKAAGTTGCTCAAGGAGATGATGCACAGTTTGACCACGTTTAACTGCAGTACGCGTACATTACATCAGCCAGCTAAATCTTATTTTCCAACTTCTTTTCACTTTGATCCCCGAACTATTCCTCTGTCTTTCCCTAGGGAGATGTACTTTTATCTGATCTTGAGATCAACAGAAAAAAAAAATATGAACAATAAATCAACTCTTAGTRTTTGTGAATTAGACATTCTATGGTTCATACTAGTACCTCAGCTGTCACAGAATCTCTATGGTACTAACAGCGCTAATGCCCTCTGCTGTGTGTGACACTATAGAGCAACTACAGGCAGATTCACTGTTTTAACTCATTGAACAGATGCATTTCAGCCCAGCATTTCAGTATGTCACCCTTCTCATACGGCCTCAACTCCAGCACTGAATCATGGAACTGAAAGGTCCTTGAGAGCTCAGAAGTACTGTCGTCTTTCCAGGTAGGTCTTTGAGATAGAAAGAGTATACAGCATAAGCAATGCAGAAGCATTGCAAAAGCAAGTTATGAATAAACGTACACAGGGAGACATTACAGGGGCTGCTGTTTCATTTGTGAAGGTCCAAGTAAGCAAGCCAATAGTTGCCAGTGTGATGCCACAKGGGCAGACTGGCCTTCCAGAGTGGGGACCAGAGACAAGGATTTACTTCTAAGTATTTCCATGATCACAATTCAGTTAAGCTCTGTAGATTTCTATTTCCTTATCAGGAACACCGGTAGCAATGCCTAACTCTCAGGRCTGCCACAAAGTCAGATTCATGTCTGTGCATTCAAGGCACTCTGCAGTCAACAGTCCTCATTCTAAGCACACTAAGGTAATAGGTGCATCCTCACGGAGTTCAGTGGACTTAGCGGGTAAACACAGAGTAGAAATTCCCTATTAGAGCATGGCATAGCATGAATCCCGACAAGAAGCAGAACAGCTTTTACTTTTCAAATGAAAGATACGGTTGCGGGAGAAATCTCCACCCTTATTTTGGAGACTGAATGAAAATACCTAAAGCAAGGAGCTATGGAAAAAAAAAAACTCAGAGAAGACACTCTCAGAGAGAGAGCTTCAGAGGAAAAGAAAAATAAGTTTGTAGGAGAGAGCAATTTTAGAAACGAACTCAGGAAATTAATTGCTACCAAAAAAAAAAAAAAAAAAGGAAAAAAAAGCATCTTGAAAATCTTTTTGGCAATATTTCAAATTAAATAAGTCCTTTTTGACCCACCCTATTCATATTATTTTCTTATGTTGTCCTTGTTTTGTATACTAGTGTTTTCAGTTGACATAAAATCCATTGAGAGCTCAGACAGAAAGGACCGCAGGAGAGGCAAATGACGTTACATATGGATTTCCCACAAGGTTCTTTATTCCCAGGAGATTTACTTTGCTCTCTCTTCTCACTTTTACATTCTGAATCGATACCAGTATTGGTATATGTCAGGAACATACAACACCAATTATCTAACAGTGGATCTAGTTGCAAGATGCTGCTTTCTCGAGAAGGTGTTTGCCCGTGACTAAGTTCTATCTACCATCCCTTTTAATTAAAAACACCACATTCTCCAATCCTAACMGCTTTGGCCAGGGATTTTCCTCAGGCTAACATCACAGCTGTCTTATATGAGCCATGCTATTTCACATGATTCAAATGTGAAGAGTTGTTCAGTTCTGCAGTATCGTCYCTTTGCCTGAATGAGTATGGCAGTACTGATTACCCCTAATAACATTATTATGCTATGTGCACTAATCAAGCATGAAGAGTAATCAGGTGGAGAATTAGATTGTTTTAACACTGATCTTTATTCTGGCTACATGCCCACTGGACCTTGAGCACAATAATAGGATGGCCTTTAAATTCTTACTGCTTTGATAAGAGATGAGAGGAGAATACAAATATATTCCTTCCAGTTTGGTAGCCATAGCTAACAGGAACTACACAATGTCTATAGGTTACATAAAGTAGAAGCTATGAAGGGAGAACTCGATCATATCTGTAACAACTGCATATGCAAGTATTTTAACACAATGACAACTCTTATGCAGATGTACCAGTATGTGGCTAAATAGTGAGCTCAAAGGCACCCACAATTATTAAATATTGAATGAAAAACAAAAGAAAACAATAGAAAGCTCACATCGGTGGTCAAATTAGCTCTAGATGAAAAAAGGTCAGTCTCATACTAGCTCAAAAAAACTATTTCAGAAGTTGGAGGATTTGGTTTCATTTGCCTATAGTTTCTCCCTGCTCCCAAACAATTTTTGCTCACAAAATGATTTTCCATATATCCTTGTAGAGCTGCCAGTGATGCTGCTCTGGCTTCTCTTATGTTTCTAAGCATCTTAAAGATACTACCTAAGCTAGAAACTTTTGCCCATGAGCAGATTCTGGACTCCTCAAGGGATCAAGACCTTCTTAGAAGGTACCTCAGACAAACCCTGGTACACAAATGCACACTTTTCATAGGCTGAAGCCTGGAACACAGATGGCTTATATTAGCCATGTTGTGTTTTCTTGTGCCTGATATTGCCAGAAGGAGCAAGAAGAGGAGCAAGATGTCTAAGTATTTCCTTCAGTTTGCCAAGAGATGTTCTGAAGATCTGGAACTAGAAAACCGTTATCTTCATTTGGCAAACAGTTAGGCAGCTCCCTGCAAAAACAGTTATCCTTGAAAGCAGATTCTTGTTAGACTGAACATGCCAAGTACCAATGWCTTTTAGATCTTTCCTTGTTCAGTTTTGTTCACAAAGGGCCTCAGTAATGGACATGCTACCAAATACAAGCAGTCTCTTGAAGACCTTCATTTTGTGCTGCCCACCTCATTTGCCTAGCCAAGGCTTACAGGAAGAAGTCATCCCTTTCCTTATGTTTTCTAATTCCAATCCCTTTCTCACAGTAAGTTAGCTTTTGCAACACACTTTTACAAATTACACAGAAACTTAAGTATCAGATCTACAAAGYTCAGTAAAAAAAGTTCTGATGATTGCTACTGGATTCGCAAAAGATATAATTTTTGATGAATCATGGAGGAACCGTGAAGAGAAAYTGAATAAAAATAACAGGATTTTCCAGGCATGCTCTCTGGCAGTATTCAGAAAAAAAATATATCCTCAAGAGTTTATTTTACTTTTCAATGTATTAAACTGCATGATCATCATACCAGAAAGCCTTMAGACCACTGTCACTACCATCATGCTGTGCATGGCCTTCAAAGAGCTGTAATWTCTCTGCTATATGCCTTTGCAATATTTCAGATGTTGGAACATTTGCAGGTTCACTTACTACAGTAGGGGCTGTTGCCAGGCTTCCATATGCATATGGCAAAAGCCTGCCACCCACCCACCATGCAATCACAGAGATRAAGTACAAACGTATAAATGGAAATCATACTCAAATCTTTCTTGTTTCAAACTTTGCTCCAGACTTCTAGAAAGTCCTCAGCTGACAGAATTCAACATAGCACCATTATGTTCAGCAAAGCGAAGGAAACTACTTTCTAGAACACCATAAATTACACTGAAGATACATCCAGTACTGTGAATTACACAGACTAGGTGATTTTTCATCGTTGTGATCTCAGATCATTATGGTTGTAGGCTGACAAGCTAATCTGTGATGGCAGTAACATTTAGCAGTAAATACAGATATACAGAAAGCAGTTAGACCTCCTGCTGGCAGCACCATGCTCCTCTACCAAGGGCTTGGTTTGATTTGGGGGACATTTTTTTCCCTATTGCCACAAGAYGACAAGGTTTTGCTGCTGTTGTGTGGGAAGTCACAGTAACAGATCCAGCACCCACACAGTCATTTGAACATACACAGAAGAAACTATGCCAAGTAGCCACCACTACTTCAAAGAAAGAGGAAAAAGTTAAGCTTTTTGCCAACTGACTTTCATACAAGACATCCAGAGGCACTTCTCTGGGAACAAGCAAGCCACAGCTCCTTTGCAGCTTCTCCTGTTTGGCAGACAATCCTGGATGGCCTTTGCAGCTGCAGTAATATGCAAAGTCAGAGATACCAGATGCTGGATATGGGAGAACCGAGGAAACGAGTCAGAAGGAACTTCACTAATTGCCCAAGTCTGCTCTTGGGTCTGCTGCCAGCTGGCAGAGCGTGTAGCAGCCTCATTAAGTTTCACTAGCTGTGCTGCTCACTTCTAGTTCATGAGGGGTGGCAGGGGGCAGCTTTTTTCTCCTTTCAACATGACTCAAACACACAAAAAATAAACAAATAAACAAATAAACAAACAAACAAAAAAAAAGAAAAAAGAAAACCCCCTCAAACATATATAAATATAGAGGCAATTCCACTCACCTTGCTGCTGATGCCTGGAGAGAATCATAAATGACTCTCTAAGCCTAACACCATTCAGACAGATTTCAAGTTTTCCTCTTCATTTTATGTCTAAGGGCATGTGGTTAAAACCACCTTTTCTGGTTAAAAGAGTACCAGATTGCAGGGTAGAAGGTCCTGATGAGTGGCTGAGAGCCAAGTAGCAAAGGTTAAGAATCACTATATATTCAAACTGTAGTGCCAGAGCTTCTTTCTTCCTTCGGCAACAACAGATTTGTTATTTCATAGTTTAAATTAAAATGCTGATTATTTTGCCTCAATTCTTTATTTAAATACCAAACTCTCCCCTGGGATAAGTTGCAGAGAATTAAGTCTTTTGTTTTTCTTGTTAAAAAAAAAAAAAAAAACAAGGCTGATGAAAAATAGATCCTCTGAAGTCCCTGRTGGAAGACAGAAGTGGGAGACATGAATGAAACCTATATTCCATGTTCTGTGCCTTTCTCTTTTCATTCTTAAAGACCAACAGCTGTCTGTAGCCTGGTAGAAAGTCGCTTGTTTTACCCAAATCCTGACTGCTTGGCAAATCTCTGTTTTCTCTAAGTATCACAGTAATAACCTTACTAAGAAAGTCACCCTTTGAATTACCACTTCACATAAGACTGTAGGTGTTTTCAACTAGGAGATTCTGATTCTTGAACTTTTTTTTTTTTTTTTTTTGAGAGAGACCAGCATCATTCTCCTTTAGATCTTGTCTGCTATACAAAATATCAAGACAGAAACTATGCTGACGTGAATTAGCCTTGTCCCTTTATGTTTCTAGGCCTTGTCTCTTAAGTCCTGATGTCTGAGGAGGGAATCCTCAGCAATTTTTCCTTCTTTGCCATAGCAAGAAGCTTTTCTGGTCTCTGACATCATCTGTTCTTTCCATTTAAGGTGGGAGAACAGCCACATGATATTAAGAACAGGAGAACAGCACGCATAGGTGCTCTGCACCTAATTGATTTTCTCAGTTTGCTTAGTGATCTGGCATGTCACTTGTTCTGCTTGCCAATCAGTAAGCTTACTGAGGAGCTCTCTAGAATGTTTATAAATACTCATCAACTAGACAGTGAAAATAAGGTGCAGAGAGAAYAGAAGGGACTTATCCCAAGTTACTCAAGGCAACGACAAGAAAGTTGCAGAACAAGTAAGAAACACTGATTTCCATCCCCCTGATTTTCTTCGTCATCCGAAAGGAAAGCTATTTCTTCCTTCAAAGCTTCTGCCAAACAGATGGCTGCATTTGGGTAATTTCACACTGAACTAGTAGGGGCCTTGCCTGCCTCCACTGCCACCCAGGCTTTTGCATTCTTCTCATTGCTTCCTTCAGTGCCAAGTCCCACAAACCTGCTTGTGGCTGAAAATGCAAGAGCCTTGGCATCAGCTCACTTGGGCTTAGCAATGGCATCTACATCTGAAGACACTGCCTTCCAAACTAGTCCTTGTAATATTTGATTATGGAAATACATGCAAAGGTACCACCAGGAAAAAAAGAGAAAAAAGCCATTAGTCTGCTTGGCATGTTAATGTCATAACCAATCTGCCCAGAGAGGAAGACATTCAGGCATTTAGCAAAGGGCTGCTCAGTAGGTCTTCCATAGCTCTACTCCTCAGCAGTGATGCAGGAGTCAAAGCTGTTATTTGAAGTATGCTTCAAACCATCCCACCTATTCTCATGGGAAGCCATCAGAGAGGCAGATAAGCACCAACTACATGTAACAAAGGAAAAAGAGTTGCATTAGACAAAGACCAAGAAATCAAACTGAGTCTGAGATCCAATACCCCAACTTCTCTGTAAGGGTTTTGAGACAGAAGAAACACTTATGTGAAGAGACTCAGTGCAAGATTCCCTACAGAAGGGAGATTAACACTGGTTGCTCATCGTCTCTTCCAGTTCAAGAAATAACAAGCAAACAAATATATTTACCCAACAAGTTTAAAGTAAATGCAGTAGCTCTTCATGCTACCAGTAGATCTGGAATTCCTTGCCCARGAAAGGTAGACTTTTGCATGAGACAAATAGCGGACTGCAGCTGTTTAGAAAAGAAGGTACTGGGGATTATGAAATGCACAAAAACTCCTCCAGTTCAGAGAGTCATGTTCTAGAAATAATCAGATCAAAGGTTGGAAAAGTACTACCTGCAAGAAATGCTAAATTTTACTGCTCTTGCTTATTACCAAACCTTTCTTTACGGCCACAGCTAGAAACAGAATACTGATTAGACAAGCTTTTGTTTAAGACATTATAGCCATTCTGTTTTGCTCTTATCACAACAAAAGTTTCCCACAATAACTAGTTTGTTCTCACTAACTAGTTTTGCTGTGGTAGCATGTGCTCTGCTGTCTGAAACCAGCTGAAACAGTGAGCATGAGACTCAAAGACCTGTTCAATCAAGGAAAATAACATAATTTTCAATTCAATAGGCTCGTGCCTAAAGAGAAAGAAGATATTTTGTTCATGAACCTGGCAATTCAGCTCTGTATGTAAACTAAAAAATACAGGCATATATGTATGTAATGTCATAATTATGTTCTTCTAAATAAAATTCATCAGCTCAGGGATTTCCCCTCTCCCCTCTTTTTTTATTCTTTTAATTAATATTAAAATAAATTGACCTATATAAKCCACTGGCACCTTCCTCACATTAAATAATTCTCTTCCATGAAAAAAAAGAAATATAAATATATTTAACATAGTATTCCTACAGGAGAATTAGTGTGACAGCTTGGGAAACCTATATKGACTGTTGATGTAAAGCAAAGGATGGTGCAGGTTTCCTCTTTCCTACATTCCTACTTTCCTACATTCCTACACCTACTTTCCTAGTAATGTGTCTTAATGGGATTGTTACCAGGAAGGGAGTGTAATTCATTTTTCATAGTCTCCCTCACCTCTTGGCCTCTCTACTGAGTTTGACAACCAAGGGAGACAATTAGCAGCTATGGAAAGGTGGATGAATATTTTATGAGCTTGCTGGCAGAGAGGACATASGATATTTTATTTAATGTGTTTAGACAGTGAGCTGTGGTGGACTTGAACTGCTGACCCTCTGCAATAAAACACCATGAGGTATTACTGCCTTCCTAAGCCAGAGTATTTTTGTTTTCTTTTTAAGTGACCAATAGCAAAACTTTAAGGGGAGAAAAAAAAAACTAATAATGACAACACTTAAAATGCAAGGAAGTCACACATCCAAGGGCATTTTTAAAACCATATTTACTGCCATATCATAAAATTATCAATAGAACCCAAATAACAAGGCAAGTTGCACTGTATTAGAAGCACAGTAATATCAAAAGGTGTACTTCAAATGGCATGAGCTGTATCTTAGTCTTATAATGTACTATATAGATACAGACAGTAGTAGTGTAAGGAATTGTCTCTCCCTCCTGCAAGGGCTGTAGAATTGACAGCAGCAATTGGCAAGAGAAGGGCACTTCCAGGCTATATCTAGATGAAGATATGCAGCTGGAGCCGAAGTAGAAAAACAGGCTAGTCACATCTGTGGTGAAAGTGTACAAAACCTTGAAGTGATGGGATGTTTTCTTTCAGTAATATGATTGCATTTTTTAATTCTAATCTCTTCTTTTCTCAATCAATTATTTGATCAGACTAAGAGTACACACAATAGTCATCAGTTTGAGTACATACAAACTTGAGATGAATGTTGTATAAGAAGTAACTTTTATTGATCAGTTAGAAAATATTTTAATRATACAATTCAAGTAACTTGAATTTTGAAAACTACCATCCTCTGAACAGTTCAAATGAGGAAGGCTGGATTCTTGATCCAATCTCTGATATATGTGTGTATGGATGCATCTACAAACACCTGCCTAGAAAACTCTAGGAGAGATGATTAAACGTATCRTGTCTAAGTTTCAAGGGTTGTTTTGAGAGACTAGGACCTTGAGGTTTCTTTGAAAACAGAATCAAAATCAATTTTAAATATGAGCCTGAATCAAAGCAAGGGGCACAAATAGGTGCCATCTCTGAGAAAGTTCAGATCTTAAAACAAGCTTTGCACTCTGCTGTTCTGCCTCTCCTCTTCCTGTTGCTGCTCTCCCATCTCCATTTCCCTTTGATTCTTTCCATCTTTCATGTCTCCCTCGTGACAGGTCTAGTAAAGCATTCATCAGTTCAGGGAGCCTCACTGAAATGAGCCAGCTTGCACCTTGATGATTTCCAGCAGCAAGCAGCCTCCCTGCAGAAGACTGCCCAATAGGTAGGCAGTTGGTTCCACCATTCCTCTTGTTGGCAAAGGAGCCACAGATTGAATGAGCCCTTGATTACCTCTATTACAGGCAGTTTGTTTCTTTTTTTTTTTTTTTCTGTTGTTTTTTTACTGTTGTATTTGGCTTAGCAGTCATAATAGRTTTCTCACCTAAAGGGACTATCGATCTAACTAGACAAACTAGTATATAGCAAATATTAGGGAAACGCATGGCTGTGCTTCAGTTTTGAGATGGAGTCCTTCCAAATAAGACTTAACAGGATTTGAGAGCATGTTACAGAAAATAWTCTTAAACTTTCCCCTGGGGTATCTTGGGTAACTTATAAGATAATTTCTATCTCTGACATCTACCGAAGTAGAATATTTAAGCAGAATAGTAGGCAGTGAGTGCCTTGCCATCATAAAAATTTACCTAACAACATTAAATTTTAATGCTGTCTTATTTACAGTGTTTACTGGTCTCTTCTTCATCTAGCAATATTTGATTAGTTTAACATCCTTGCAGTGGCAGGAGCTATTCATGGCCAGTGAGTCTCTTCCAAGTAAGCATGAAAGATCCCTTGATGAGAGGCAAATTATTTGCTGACAAGTTTCTAATTAGTCCTGTCAACCTGTTCCAAAGTCTAAGCACTGAACAAGATGAAAATGAACAAGGGGTATAAGGGAGAGGAGGGGCGAGAGAAAAAGAGACATTAATCACAAATAACCTTTTTGAAAGAGATTCCAAATATGCCAAATGGCTAAAAGCCTAAGAACAGCTATGCCAAGAGGCCCTACCAATCATTTTCACTGATGTATGTATGGACTTACTAAAGTAATTATTTTATAATGGTGAAGTTAGTAATAAAATCTCACACAAAGCCCATGGACTTACAAATTTAACATGTAATTATGGGTAAGCATGTGTCTAAATGAAAAATTATGTCAAAATAATTCTTTGGATGATAACTTCAATTTCTAACACACAAGGTGCACATATAACAAAAAAAAAAAAAAAAAAAAAAAAAAAAAAGAAAAGAAAAGAAAAAGAAACCTACAATGGAGCAGACCCTCTGGGCCAGGGCATACAGTTGTCTTCATCAAGAATTTGTGGGAAGAGTCCTGACATGCTGTTGGCCCAGGCCAACAAGTTCCATGAGAGACGAGGTACAACCACTTCCCAGGCTGTACCATTCCCTCTACACTGGTGGTTTAAGACAGCTTTCAGCATGGGACAGGGTTATTCCTTGCTATCTGAACTCACTCCCTGCAAACATTGCAAAGCACATTTAATAAGCCACATGGCCCTCTCAGTGCAGAAATGAATTCATCGGTATAACATATTCCCTTCTCTCTATAGCTAGAAATTATCAACAGTTTAGTCAGTAAGATGAGCTACATGAGGACAGCTCACCTTCAGCTGAGTTTGCTCCAGAGGCAAATGAGAACCAAACCGACTGTCTTCACATAGGTGCAGTTGAGGAGAGCTCCCACTGTCTGAATAAGGAAGCAGTATCAGAACAACTAGGGCATCTGGGTGCTCCTGCCTCTATATACTTGAGTTATCACTGAAGGATTAATCTCAGGTTATCACTTCAGTACTTTAGAAATATTACAAATGAATCTGAGCAGTCTCTCAGTGCCTTAGTGAAATCAGACCATCATCATCATTCTGTCAGCTCTCCAAGAGCACCCTTTTGTTAAGGGTGCTGAGACCCTTAACAAAAACATCACATCTTTCCAAGTCTATATTTTCTCTGATTTAAAACTTTCTTTCTTATCTACCTTTGAGAATTCTGCTTTATTTTCTTCCAATCCTTTTCGGTATAAAAATAAAGGCAACTCTGGATAGCTGAAGCAGTTTTATTTCATGCCTTCCTCATCTTCAGTTTCTCGGCATAGCTGACAGGAGATGTGGGCTAACATCTGCATCCTCCCAGGTTATTCTCAGAAGCGCAGAGAGCAGGAAAACCCAGAAAAGAAGGGAGGTGAAAACACCCATCTACACAGCCGCAAAGCAACTGAACCTTCAAAGTTGTTAACACCTCTGTATTTTCTTCTTTTAAACTCAGGAAAGAGGCAGATAGATTGGAATATATTCAAAAATAACCACAAAGTGCTGTAAGGACAAAAGTATAAATCACACAAAGAGCAAGTGAAAGAGTTAAAAAGTAAATCAACAGGGAGCAAGATCAGAGTCTAATACCTTAAAGGTAATATAAAAATAAATGAAGGCATGAAATTAATTCATAGCTTCAGAAGACAGCAGGACAGAAAGAAATAGCCAGAGATGAAGGAAGGTAGAGATCAGTCCAGGTACCAAGTAAAGGGTCTTAGCAKTTAGAAGAAGAGGGCAGCAGATTATATTCTCAAGGGAAGTGTCTGAGACATACTCATTACAGACATTCAAGAGATTAAAAACGTGACTATAATGAGAATGTGGCAAACAGAAAACCTGTGACACAGAGTGCTCAAGAAGAGATAACCTATMCAGGCTATTCTTGTTTGTTACATTCACAGTAGCTGTTCTTTGGAGGTGACGTCACTGATGTAAGAGTACATGGTGTGCATTAAAGCCCAGCATGGGCTGCCCTAGACTGGCAGAAAGCAAGTTAACAGACCAAAGTGAATGTCTGGGAAGATTTTATTGCAAAGAGCCATAAACACWGATGTTCGTATTAGGCAGTAAGTAATGAAACTAACCGCATTCCACCTCTTCTGCTGAAATGCTCTACTGGCTCAGTCTTAGCTAGGACCCTACCATTACGACCRGTAGCTCTGCAGTGTCATTTGAAAGCAGAGCAAACAAGCTCAGCTGAGGCTCAGTTTACTGCAGATAGATTTCTCAAGTCTTTGTGCTRCTGTGTGCATTCCCCAGAACTGGGGCAGCTGGCCCTTTCTAAAGTGTTGTGATTCAGTTAAAGTATATGCAAAGACATGAGGTAACAGGACCATTTTTGCTTGATGCATTTTTATAGTTTCTTCAGTTTGCCAGGAGTGGGGAGAGAATGCAGTTGTGTTGGCAGAAAGAGGTTAGTGGTTGGGTCTTATAATTCGAGTCCCCCAAAACTCTGAACAGGCTTGTTTAGTTGTTTGTCATTAATTATGACTGACCACTTAGAGGACGGTTAATCAGTCCCCAGCTCAGAACCCAGCAGTAAGAATCAACTGATCAGGTGAGATAAGATGAAGGAAAATAGCATAATACAATCTCTGCTATGAAGCAAGCTTCTATTTTTATTTTTAAGACCTCAAGTTTACTCGTTTATCTTTGGGGTTTAAATTTGGTTTTGTTTTATTTTCACTATTATTAATACCCCAACCTTTGGAAGACCCATGATCCTGCCTTCCTCAAAACCATGACACTTTATGTAGAGATCGATGTCTTAAAAATAAATCATAAAGATTTTTTTTTTGGCTTCAGCCTTCTGTGCCTGGAACCAATACACTAGTCTCATCCTCAAATTTACCTTTTCTTCAACTACATTTATTTGTTTTAAAAATAGAGGAAAACACATTTAATCACATATTTGTGTCAAATCTTTAAGCAATATAGGAAACACGAACAGTGACATCATGACATCCTTTTGTTACCTAACCTTTGTTKTTGCTTCCCTTATCTGAAGTTTAATGAGTAATTGCTACAACTATTGATAGTTCACTAGCCTCCTGCCATACAGAGATACCCTCTCTAAGGTATATATTCAAAGCAGAAAATTTCTCCCATTCTTATTTTAAAACTGTGAGCAGAGAGGAACATAAACTAAACTTACATTCATAAAAACAGATGAGAAATGGAACTGGGTGAGATTTCTGCACATGATTAAACACTTTGTAACTGGTATCATAAATAATATGCTATTAAAAAAAAAGGCTGTGTCTTTTCAGAAGCTGACTGGTTTCCTACTTCTGTATCCAAAGTCTTAGGCTCCTGAGTAGGTACCTTCTCAGGAATAATAATGGACTTAATTAAAGTCTCGTGTCAAACATAAGATCTCTGACAAAAGAAAAAGATGTTAACTATACTGATCTGGTGAAATATGTATATTTAGAGAACTAAAGTGACAGTTCTTACAAGATGTATAGTTCAAGAAGGACATGGTATCTAGTTATAGATTGTTCTTAGGAGAATCCTACTTYCATTGGGAAATAGTAATTCATGCTGCCAGCTCGTTTCATATCCTATTTCAACAGACGCACRGTTTATAGAGCTTATTCAGAATAAATACTTGTGTTGAGTATCAATAACTAATAATCTCAGTAAAATTTCAGGTATATCACACACTTAGATTATTTTTAATGGAAAAAAWTATTTTTTGTGTGTCTTAGACACTTGGCTTAATTAGAATATTTTTGAACATACGAAGCACTGTCTCATACTGTCTCCACGCCTTATTGAAGCTGTATCTATTTCTCGCTTACAAAACATCTGAACTGAGATGGATGTTACGGCTAGCCTAACAGCCTGGATCTTGATTCCTGAAGCTAACCAGTAGCACGTATCTCAGTCTGCTGTCATGTTTGGGCACACAACGCACTGTTCGCTGCTGCTTTTCATAGCAGTCTACTACCAATAGGCCACAGGGGCAAACTGAAGCATAGCTAATGAATATGAAATTATATCCAGTTTAGAAGAAAAAACAACAAAAAAATACACCAGTAATTTTGTTGTTCTTTCTCTGAGGCTTATCTGTCATGGTGAAACTCTAGTACAAAAGCAGAACTRGGAATTTATCCACACAACCCCTRATGCTGCARAATAAAGGTAATGCGTTCTGCAGCCATTGACTTCCTCAAGCAAATGAAAAAAGACGGCAGATAAACAAAGGTTTAGTTCTTGTAGAGGCTCTTTTCCCTTTAAGGAGGGAAAGACATTGTTACCACTCCTTTAGCCGTATTATCATGGAAATGATACATGCTATTCTGTAAGGTGTGTAATTATAGTAGAGAAACAGACTGATTCTGGCTACCTGCATGCCAAAGCTTTAAACATTGTCTGTCAAATGTCTTCACTATGAACTGAATGTAGATCAGGAACCAGGGAGTGAGGGAGGAAGAAAAAGAAGGGAAGTAAAGCTGAATGTTGCGAGCCTCTGGTCTCTGAAGGCAGCTCCAGGAAGATCCGCTCTCCAGAGGTGATTGAAATYTGACCATTTGAGTACCTATTGAACAGCCTGGCATAGTATTTACAATGTAATAGCTCAGTGCACGCCTTTCAGATATACAGCTCTCCTCTTCTCCCTCCTCCACCTGAGGGCAATTTTTAGCTACTATCTTCACAGTGCAATCCCTCGCCTGAGCCAGGCAAAGTCAGAGGCCTTGTGCTTCAGAGCTGTGGTGCACCTTCTGGCTCAYTGCCAAAGGTGTAGTAGTTACGTAGAGGCTGTAGAAGAGAGAACATCCCCCATACTTGTATTTGTCATCCTTCTCAGTTATAAAATAATGAATTTTTCCTAGATCTCTTACATATATTACAATTCATTTTATATTACATGCAAGAGCAAAATGTGTGACTGAAATATCTACCACCATGTTTCACCTCACATACTCAGAAAGTTTTGCATATTCCAAATTCTGTGGTGAATATTTTCTTTGCTATAAGATTATTATAATGCTCAAAGCTGCCTATTTGCCCATCAATTACCTAATTACAAAGCCACAGCCCGCAAGTTAAGATGCAGTTCTACCATCAGAAACAGAGGAAGGTTGTTCTCTCCCCCCTCACATCTCACTTAACCAGCTAAGTACAGACTGGATGAAGAATTCTTAATAAGTGTGGGGAAAAAACCTGATACTGAACCACAGAATGGAACAAGACTGTTTAATGAGTCTTCACCATCTTTGTTCCTGACAGCTGACCCAGCAGATGACATCCGTGGAAATCCGTGGATCCTTGGTGCTCAGATGCTAATGCTTCATGGCAGAAACGTCACTCCACATAATKAGAACTCTGGCTAATGCGAGCTTGGAAACTGCCAATGGACTAATTAGCTGTGTCAGGAAACACATGCTTCCCCATTTCTTAGCAATTAATTGGCACTGAATTATTATTTTTTTAAGTAGCTCACTTTTAAAATGATATTAAAAAAAAAAAGAAAAACAAATTTTGGAGAAATTGCACAATCACYGCTAGCTACCGACAAAGAATCTTCCAAAAGGAGAAGATGCTTTCAGGAATTCATGCAAGTTTGCTCAAGTCCAAATATAACACAAGCAAGCAACTGTTCTCATTATCTGGTTCCTTTACAGATATAATAAGGAATCTGACATTCTTCAGACCCAGTCTAAGAGTAGGGAATGGCAATGRCCTGGGAGTTTGGATTAAGAAGTGTTTATGAATTAAGGATATTTTATATTGTTCAGAAACAGAATTTGTCTTAATGAAGAACATTTACCAAACTTATAAGACCACATATTTCCTATATCTGGATAGCAGATACACTGTGCTGCATTTCAAAAAAAAAAAATGCTGTTCAACTCATAGTTTTAAATAGACTTACTTGTCAACTTTTGTAATACACTAAAATCACAAGTACAGGATGGATGATAGGCAGATAACTGTTAAGAATGACCACTAGGAAGTCATATTCTAAATCACTTTGTTTACAATACTTCTCACTTGCAGAAAATGCCTCAACACAGAAAAGGAAGACACACATTAGCTAAAACAGATTCCCATATCAGAGGGAGAAATTTTCCCCTAACTGGAATTCATCCTTATTTAGCAGCTCGCTCTTTAGAAAGCACRAGTCCAATTCTACTTACCAAGATCCGATATAACTCAATAGCTTCCTGGTTTCTATAGCTACTTGGACTCTAATAAGGATGACTAGTAAGAGGAAAAGATAACTTACAGTTGCTTTAAATCTTCAGAATCTGGGAAGGATAACTAGGAAGAGAAAAAAGGTAACTTAAAGTTGCCTTAGCTCTTCTTCCTTCAACAGCCTTCCAGAGCACGCACTCCAGAGGGACTTACTGATCTGAGATGTTTGTACACTCACTTGTTGCAGCTGTTCAAAAAGAAGTCCCTAGGGCTAAACTAAAGCCTTTGAAATCTTTGTATTTGCTTTAAAATGCATTAAGAAAAGGCTGTAACTAAAATCCACAAGGGTCCTCTTGAGCTTGTTGCAGCATGTTAACCAAACCTCTCAGAGGAAGGCTGWTCTCAGCTACAAGGTGCATTCACAAAGACATGTTCAAGACACAGGCAGAATGAATCCTTAGAGACTGCTTTAAACCCTTTAGTAGAGTGAGGGCTACTTACATTGTATTTTGCTTATAACCACTTAAGTTAATTTTAGTCACAGAATCACAGAATGGCTGAGGTTGGAAGGGACCTCTAGARACCATCTAGTCCAAAKCCYCTGTTCAAGCAGGGACATTTAGAGCACATGGCACAGGGTTGCACCCAGGCAGGTTTTAAAGATCTCCAGAGAGGGAGCATTTAGCTGGCTTCACAGTAACCTCAGCTACACCTYTACTTTTTTTTTCATCATTCCTTGCATCTCCTTTAATTTCAACATTTGCAAATGGGAAAGAATTTACCTGTGAATGCAAAGCTTCTTGAAACACACAGACTCTCTCTAGCAGCCTTAACAACTGATTGCTTTAGGGTTTAAATTGCAGCATTATGCAATGATTCCCCAAGGGCTCCATTTTATGATTCCCCATTTCCACCCTCTCCTATTATATCTGTATTGGATGTATCAAGAAARTCACTGCCCTATCTGGCTCATCTCCAACACAGGTGCAGCGCACAGACCCTCCCCATGGACTTGACTCAACCTATCTCACACCTAGGGACACCATCATCCTAGCATGTAGGATATTTAGCTTGAGTGCCACATACATACTGTTAGCTGCTTTTAGTCTTGAATAAGTAATTTATTGTGGGGCCGTGGGGAAAATAAATTCAGTAGAGCACCAAGTCTTGTTTATCTCCACTTGCCTGCTATTGCCAAAACGAACGGTATAAAACAGATTTTTAAGTTTTCTAACTTATTTTCACAGGCCTATTGATGTATATTTTCAGGAAAGGACCCAAACACTTTATAATGGCAGTCTGTTTGAGTAAGATGTTAAGTACAGCCATCTCTTCAGATATGAGAAGTGCCCTGTGTTTAGTCTGCAAAGACCATGCCTCAGATTGGAGCAGCCAGTTCTGGCAAGCATGTGTAAAAAGTCCAGATGCTTTTCTTGCTTGTATCATCCCCCTGCAACTGGGGGCCAGAAGCCATGCAGGCAAACCATATCTCTGTCCTCCTTTTCCTCCAGCTTCTGGGCCACCCACCACAGCTGCAAACAACAGGCTAGGGGTCATCAAAGGGAAACGTCCTCCACTCTGCCAGGCAGATTGGTGTAATATGTTGAACTGAACATGAGCAGGTGAGCATATCATAGATTCTGCTGTGAARGAGTATTTAAGAGAACCATCAAGAACAGGATAAGGAAGGCAAGTCCTGTGGTTTTCAAACTTGAATAGTTTTTGATTAGACTTCCTCTTCTGAATTTGAGGAGCCGGATGTTTGGGGAACAACTGCCAGCATTATAGTGGCTTCTCTTTCAACCCTCAGTGGTTTGCCATTGTGGAAGTAAATTGACATATTTGCATGTGAAAGCTCTCCATTATCATCCCCGCACTCAGGATGGATAGAGAGCTAATGGGTAGAAGGAAGAAGAAGGAATAGATTGTCCTTTTATATATATATATATATATCTCTCCATTATCATCCCCGCACTCAGGATGGATAGAGAGCTAATGGGTAGAAGGAAGAAGAAGGAATAGATTGTCCTTTAATATATATATATATTTTTTTTTTTTAAAAAAAGGTTCACCTCTTCCTGTCTCCTGCTCTCCTCACAAGAAGAACAACTCATTCTTCACACCGGTCATCAACGACCAGAAAGGAAAGCTTTTCCCCCCACCCATCCCTCTAACACTTATTTCCAGGGGCTTTGTGTTCTTGTGTGAGAAGAAAACTGAAATTAAGAGAGGCTTCAATTCGATAGACAGACCAGGTTCTGTATTTTGCATACTAGTTGAGCAGGGCTGAGCTCAAGACAAGACCACTGTTTCTACATTGCACATACTTGCTCCATGCTTCATTTTGCAAGGATGTATGTGGGGTGATACTAAGCTTATATGGCATGTTTAAGTACTCTCCTTACCTTTAAATATAACCCTATGAAAATACAGAGCAYCCTCCTTTTTTACCCCCTCCTCACACACCACAGAGTGATATGTGACATAAAAAAAAAAATTGCAACAAGAGCAAAGGAAAAATTAAGGTCCTTTTGAGGCAAGAAGATCACCCTGCCTTCTTGGCAACATCCAGAATATCCAGAACTCATTCTAAGCCAAGAGAACACCAGCACCTTTCTCCACCAGTGGTGGAGGACACCAGCATCTTTTTCACCTTCCCAAACTGGGTAMCTTAGAGGAAGATCAGATCTGTATATGAAAGGGACTGAGAATCGGCATGCTGTAGGAACAACAGTGACTGGCTCCTGCAGTTCAAACTTTCTCACTCTCAGTTCAACAGCAATAGTTTCTGGCAACTGTTGAAAAAAAAAAAGTGCAAGGCTGTTTTAAAGAATATTCTGAAGTTCAGCAGCTGCAGAGGACTGCAACACCCTCTCAAGAAAGCAAGTGAACGTTTTAAATTAGCATGATTGACCAGGAGATCTTTTAGCAATAAGCACTGATCCTCAAACAARACCTATCAAAATAAGCTTGAATAAAAATGTTAAAGTCTGTACATTGTTCCACAGARCAGAACAGGCTAGAACTATTCACCATATTACAATAAGTTACCACTGAATGTTCTTACAGTCTCAGGCAGGACCAAAAAAAAAAAAAAATCTACTTTAATTTCATCTTAAGCTGTTTCTTAAACCATTCCTCTCACCACAAGAAACCAGAGAAAGTGGAAATTCAACTGTCACTTCCAACATGCTGGCTTCCTGATTACTTCTTTTTCACCTTTTATATGTGACGGTATTAAGCACTCACTTTCCAGATGTATTTGGATTATAAAACAGCATAACCTTCCAGAAGATCCTGACAATGATAATGTAAAAAATTCCAGGCAGAGGTTACCGACACAAACAAAACAGACTGTTGATGGAAACAAATAATCCTTGTAATGACACCGTGTTATGTTATTTCATTAAAATATAAAGTCTATTGCACTAGATCCTGTGTCACCACCCTTTATTATCTTAGTCCATCTGCATTCCCTTGGATAGAAGCGCTATCTTCTGCATACTTTATTCCTGCTGGGAGCCAGCCTTGGAAACTATATATACAACTAATATTTACTGGAGGACTTTGGTCTTTATTTTACTTTTGCCAAAAGTTCTGTGCCTTCCACCGCATGGTTCTGCCCAGAGTGCTAAGCGCCTCTGTTGCAGCCACAGGGCAGTTCAGGCCAGCTATTCTAACCGAGTGTGGCTAATGCTACTCATCTGGGGGGCTGGCATGAAACATTGAAAAGATATCACATCACAGATTGGTGCTTCTTTTGTCTCTTGCTAATACATAGTTGGCAGATTCTTGTGAAAAATGTCAGAAAAAAAAAATGAATAGTGAATAATAAGATGTACTTTTCCTCTAATCCTACATGTGGTTTGTGCCTTTTCTTGTCAAATGTGTGCAGCTAATAGTGACAGAGCCTGTCTTGGCCATTTGGYCATGATCCCTGTGCCACATGCTCTAGGGGACCCTGCGTGTGCAGGGGGGTTGGACTAGATGACCTCTAGAGGTCCCTTCCAACCTTAAGCATTCTGTGATTCTATGATTTTACAGCACTGACTCTTCAAATAATTCACACACCAGAAAAAGGTATGCACTGTAGACAGCCCTGGCTTTAGAGAAATAAAGAAAGCACATTTATAACTAGGAGCYTCCTTATTTCTTGATGGAGAGAAAGAACCATCTTTAGATGAAGATCCACCATATATAAGGCATTCTGAAAACCTCCATTTTTCCTCTAACCACAAAGAACAGGGTAACTTTTCTCCTCTGGTGAGAGTGATGATATCTGTTTTCAGTGCCCTAGTGATTATTATCGATATAAAACGATATTTGTAACCTGGACAGAAAAGTGATGTCTTTCAAAACACAATACCCAGCATTCTACCAAAGGATTAAAAGGCTCTCTGAGGCTTCTTTAAGACAAATTTTCAATCTCTTTGAGGCTCACCTCTTGCATCAAATAGAGATAGTGTCTAGACCACCTAGACATTTATTTCTGCATTCTAGGTGTCTTGGGGAACTGCACATCTAGGAACTGGACAACTTTGTTTTTCATTTGAGACAGGGATAATTAGTGTGCCCAATTTTAAGTATTTAATTTCAACAGAAGCCCTCTGCTGATCTTCATAGATAACAGACCCTCTCCCCTTACTGCCTAGACAGCCACAGCTCTTGTTTCATGAGAACTACTTCACTAGTGAGCTAAAATGCAGATTTAGGCATATTATGCCTACGGAGCCCATCTGAAGTTACACAAATTAAATTGTTGGAGTTGACCAAAGGTGTTCAGATCTGGCCCCAAATGCATTTTTCACAACCCCCCTCATTCCAAGCTTTTTTGAAAAGTTTGAAATAAACTTCTTTCCCCTCCAAATCTTTAGACTTTTTGTTCCTTATTCTTTCTTTGATTATCTGAAATCACTCTTTCACATGAAATTATTTCTTTTTATACAAGGAAAATGTAACCTTGCACAAAAGGTACTTTGAAACTCTTGTGGTGTGTACTTTTCTCATTAAGACAACACTGGAAAAGGAAGTAATTTTCTTGTGTTTCATTCAACAACAAGTAAACTGTTTATACAGTGAAGCACAAGGATTGATAACTTACAATTTTACTCTGGCTTGTTTATTACTCTGGAGGAGTAATAGCCTCCATTCTTCATATATTAATAGTAAGTTCACATTACTCTTGCAGTCTGGCCTGCATCTTTTGAAATGCATGTTTTCATTTCAATAGTACCCTGAATAAATTAATTCCTTGCATTTCTCAGCTCATCAAAGAATGTTTCTTTTCCTGCATTCTAYTTTTTTGCATTTCAAGTGCTTACTTTTCCTTAGCTTAGGGAATCAGATAAAAGGAGCACACACTCAGACTTCTTTATTGCTTTTCTCACATTAGTATTCCACTAGAGAAATCTCTGTCTTTTGTTTGATGAGGAAGCCTGACATGAGATATATGAAGTTTGGATGTCTTTGACAGAATGAATTTGAGATCTGTATTTGTGACATTCTTCCCAGTGTGAGGGTGAACAGCTCTCTGTTTCATGCTTGCTCATGTTCACTCATGTGCGAGCTCTTCAATTTCACTCAAAAAGTCAAACCTTTTAGTCAGAGACACAGGTCTGTTCCTCTGTGGGCCAGACAAACTCAGAAGAGTTAATCTGGTAACTACTTTTGCAAGTTCCAATGTGGTCGTATYCCTCAAGTTTGACAACTCTGAACAAGAAACAAAATTTAAGATCTCTTGGGAGTCCTGAACCTTGAGTCCTACACAGGACTGTAAGGACTAGCACAGGAAAAGGTTTCATGGAGAGCAACAAGTGTTTCTGTCAGTCAGTTTGCAACTGTGGCAGGGCTTCTGTGTACTAAAACTGAAAAAAAAAAAAAAAAAAAAAAAAAGTGACATAAGTGGCATTTGTGTTAGGGCTTTTTTTTAAAAAAAAAGGAAATCTTGCATAAGAACGAATTTGCCTTCTCTGAAACACTCATTAATGAGGATATCACTCAGGTCATCAACAAAACCTAGAGTGCTGGACCCTGAATATCCTGCAAATGAAGCATTTGATAAGCTGACCAGAAATCCCTGAAATGAAAGAAAGAACAAAACTGTAGAGAAAGTTTAATTTCATTTTTACAACTACAGCCAAAATAATAATACTAATAAAAACATAAAATAAAAAGACAGAGAACCCTCAACTGAAACTTGACTAYGTAGATAAGGAATAATGATGGATGGCGTTGATCGTAGCCTGGGCCAGCTGCAAGATGTTAAGCATAAAATACTTGTAGGACTAAAYTTACCAGGAGACTGAGGTAGTGAGTGAAAAAATTGCCTTTGTTCCTTCAGTTGTAGCTGTCTCCAGACACAAACTATAAATTAAAAAATGACATGAAGTAAATTATCAACTAGTAGATATGTCTAGGTCTATCTAGATAGAAAAGGACAGGTCAAAGCACAACAATGCTGTTGTGTTCAGGAAAGATGTTGCTGTTGATTAGAATTGCTATCATCCAAAGGGCATGGACTAGAGCTCCTCAGATTTAGCTCACCAAGAAGAGTTCAGTCACACAGAGTTGCACAGTTCTGCTGCCAGCCTGTGCTCCATCTCCGTAGCATGACAGTCCAACTGAGCAACTGACTGGAACAAGACTCAGAATTATCCCACCGTAAATGTGTGTGTAATCGAARTGTCAAAAAGAGAAGGCAATGTATCTCCACAGCTACAATACACAGGCAGTGTGTCTGATGAGATGGCACTTGSATGGAGTAGGAAATGAGATGAGGTGTATGTAGCTTTGGGGAGTGAGTTTGTTGGTTTAGTGGGTTTGTAGGAGATTGTTGTTATTATTAACTATTGCATCTCTATTTCAGAGTGTCAGTTTGGCATATTCACAAAGTAAAATACACACTTTTCCCACAAAACCTTAAGCACTCTTAGGGTTAAGAGTTTATTTCATGCTCAACACATAGTCAATCTTTTGCTTCTCTGATGAAATTGTCAGTGGCAAATCAGAGTAGATAGCAGTGTGATAACCTTCTCTAGCCACTGCATCATCAGAAACTAACAATCTATAGCTGGCAACTCACAGGCCCTTCTACTAAAGCACCTTTTGGTAGTAGCGGCTCACAATGGCAGGTGTCAAGTTCAAGTCCTTCTGGAAACATTTGGTAGAATTATAACAGATATTTTCTAGACTTTGGAAGGGAGATTATCAATCCACTTCATCAAGGATGAAGCAATGACAGCAATGTCTTTTACACACCGTGTCTTGATCTGAAACACTGATCCAGGAAAACACCCAGCACCGTATGTTGAGCCTTCTTTTCTCTCTGGCTWATGCATTTGCTCAATGTCAGTTTTCTGGTATCATCACCTGAGACAGAGAACCAAAGCAGAACTAGTTTCAAGCCAGATCAGATCTASCATATTTGTCTTTGTTGAAATTACTCTCCATAATTCCATAGGGAAGTTTAAGAACCAGAGTTACTGATCCCCCCTAGAAGGCTAGAAAGAGCTTAGTCAACACACATGATGATAACTRTATTAAATATTGGAAGCAGATAAGCATTAATACAACCTGACAGAATAACCAAAGAAAGACAGTGTACCAAAAAGGATTGTAAATAGTAGCAGGAGAAGTGAGATTGGCTCTTAAGAAGGTTCTAGACAACCTAGAAAAGATTTTTTTTCTAACTATAATGCAGACAATTGTCTGGTAGTTTTAGAAGTACTTTTCCTTCRTAGCAAGTAGCATGTGAGACACTGGGAAAAGAGGAGGGCCTCATTCCTTTCTATCCCTGAGCACATTACCACTTATAACTCAGCTGCACAGGCTGCTAGCTTGAACTTCAGCATGTGCCTGAGTAGAAAATTAGGAAGGAAAAGATGGACAGTGAGAGGAGAAGGGACTTGCACTGGGGCACACAACTCTTCAGCGGCACAAAAATTATCCAGGCTTCCCAGTGTCTTCACCTCTTAGTGATGCTGCTGCCTAGTCTGGGGCTTAGATCTTTGATTTAATGATTAGGTATTTGAAATGCCTCAAAATGTTTTAAGGTTTGAAGCCACCACAAGATAGTCAGCATATGGAACAACACTGAGCACATTTGTACTTCCTGTGCAGCAATTCTCTTACTGTTTGTTCTCCACAGCTTTTTACTGAGGTGGTCCCTCAGCCACATGATTGGTGAAGGGCACGATGGAGTAATACTTTGCTCTTCAGCAAACCTCCTATTGAGGAGAACTGTAAAGACAGAAGCATCTGCCATCAGCACATTTTCTTCAGTATCAGTAATCTGATGCAGAATCCAGAGCTTCACTGAGAGCTGGGCCTGAGTTGCTTTTCAAGGATGCAATGAGCAGTGCCTAATGCACTCATTATGATAACTGTTACCACACATATTTCTGCATCTAAGCGTATCATGGAATTATGGGCAGTTTTATGTCTGCTTGCATGTGAAGCAGATCGMTGCAAAGCAAACATACTTAACAAATGTGCATCTTCCTGTGGGTTAAAAATGCTCACACTGATCCCCTCTCCACTCCACCAACTTTGGGAGACTCAGACATCTTTTGTTTGCTGCACCTCTGTCCCCACAAGATTTTAAAACATATACCTGTAGGAGTTTTAGGTCAACCTTCTACTCAGCAGTCGTTAGCTCATTCCAATGCACTGTGATTGCATAGGTACACAGTGATATCATTATCATGGTTGGCATTTACCAGCAACTAAAATAAAATAGCTGTAGAAATTATTAAAGCTTTTTTACTTTTTTTTTTTTGAGGACAACTTTGTTTATTTCTATATTCAGAACAATAAATAGCTGCAATCCCTGCTGACAAACATTGATGCTGCACCTACAACATTGGTTACCTTGCACGTTGGGTTTTCAGGTTTTGCTCTGTTTTTTTTCATTTCCTAAAATGTCTTTGTACTTATGTTATCAAATCATCAGYTTCACAAAATTTCAGCCATATCTCTTCTTGTCAGAAATCAGTCATGTGCCATTTATTTGCTTTATGTGTGTCCTATCCACTACAGGGAAAGAACACCTAGGTATTGCTATTGTAAATTGAGCCTACTGGGATTTGCAYTGCTGGACATGAGGATACCTGCCTAGGATTGGCTTGGCTTTTTACCATCCCATCATAGATACTGTATAACACCTTCTCCTTCTCAGCAATCAGCACAGCTGAGAGAGATCTATTTTATTCTTAATYAAAACATACTGTAAGGCAGATTTTGCCTGGGCTGATTTTTAGATGAATCTTCTAATGCAATGTATAAAAATCACACTTATTATTCCTCTTGAAAAGATTTAGCATCTGAAACCCACTACCAGAATTTACTCTGAATTTTCTGACAAAAACTAACTCTAATTACACAAGGGAAAAAACCTCAGGCAACATAGTCCATGTTTTTCTTTATTTGTGCAAGGCCATTAAAACTGCTGGACATAGATTGCTTCTATTTTTGCATTTTTTACTAGTGTATCTAAGAAAAAACGAGGACAACCTACATTGGACTTTGGGAGCCAAAAAATCCCACTCAACAATTCAGAGAAAAGTGGGAGTGAAGGTAGGAATGTCTCTCAGATCCACTGGACTCTATGACTGTACAGCAAAGGAAACAGGGCCTAGACTAATGTAAAAGATTCCTCTACTTTTAATTAAAATCTTAAAGGCTCCCCACAGTCCAGCTGGTTCCACCAAATTGTCATCTTCTGTTTTTCAGCATGGCATCAATGCTGCATCATTTATGGAGGTGTATTTGCTTAAGAGCTTTTCTCGTTAAAATTCAATTACATTGAAACYGTATAATCCCTCATTGTAATAACCTGATAAAAACCCCTTAACGGCCACACCACGTGCCCATTTAGCAAAGAAATTAGCTCAGCAAAGAACACAGTCCTAATTTAACAATTAGGGTGCAGTTTGTATCACGCTATTTCAATAAAACTGTAAGGCAATTTACAAGGGAGTTTTGCTTATTGAAAACTACTAAAGGCACATGAATAGTGAAGAGAATTGCCATTGCATGTCTGAGTAAGGAATAATGTCTTTCTGCATTTCCAAAAGCCAAAAAGAAACAAGGAATGGGATCTTTTGTTCAAAGTTTTGTATACCAAGCTAATAAATTTTATTTTCTCTCTGTGTTAAATAACAAATAAAATATTTATTTTACAAAAAAATACTGTAATATGATCTACAGAAAGAAGAGAATGGTCCTTGATTTTGAATTCCTGGAATTTTGGGAAATTTGACATTTGAATTTAGAGGCCAMATTTCCCTAATTGAAAAATTAGAAATTAGAAATTTCCCTTACTGGAAACTTCCAATAGTATGTAAATTTTCTTAGCACTTCCTTAAAGATTGAGTGCTGGACTGCATTCATTTATGCACAAATCTGAGATATATACTTTCAACCTGTCTGCTGCTGTGGGTGACTTTCCTAGATTTACTAATCACAGTGAGAAGATCACAGTCTGTAGAGCCTTTCCACACTTTRACTCAGTCATAAAATAAGTATTGGCCATACAGCAAGATTATTTGTCAAGGGGTGATACTGTGACCCCGACCTCCACTCATATATCCTCCCAGACACTCAGTGTGATGTTCCTTGACCTCTCTCTTGAGCTTTTATTGTCTAACTTGCTGATTAAGAAAGYACTTCTATGAAATCTGCTCTTAGTACCCTTTACTATCTGCTATAGTATCTTTTAATTACTGTAATTTATTGGAAGTGGTGGGTCATTACAAATCAAACCCAAACATTCSCCTGGAATGTTAATGATGTGATTCCAAAAGTTTTAAAAGAAAGAGGTCTCCTAGTACCCTTTGCCTGAGTAGTGGAGAAATAAGTTTCAAAGGCATGGTCTAAAGAATCTCCTGTGTTTCTGCTGGAAAATGGAGAAGTTTTAATTCAGGACTGGTGTGTAAAAGTTTAAGGAAAGGCAATGCTATCCTGATATTAGGTTCTAACACGCAGTACCTGCGACATCTATTTGAATTGGGATCTGATCTGATCAAGACAATCTGGTTTTACACCATCTGTTTATTATGTGCATAATTAGAGTATGAAACAGTTGGATTAGAGTTTGCTTTTTGTTTGTTAGCTTTTTCTTTTCTTTTTTAATGCTTCATAACAACATACCAAAATGATTTTACAGCAACTAAAGTCAACGGAATAGAGTTGACTGTATCAACTACAGTTGACTATACTTGACTAAAAAAATTTAAAAAATACTTTTTCTTCATAGCCCTTCTAGCCATCATTCAGTTTATACTTAGTTGCTCATTTTGGCTCATTACTCTTCATTTTGTTGTTAAGTGTTAATGTTTCCTCTAGGAAGTACAAGTCTCTTATTTGTAAGAGTGGTTGTTATATTTAAGCCTCTGCGTGCCTCTCCTGTGCTGCATAGTGTGTAGATACAAACGGAATGACCAACTTTAATTTCCTTGGTAAAATTTTTCTACAGAAATGAAATTCTTTTCATTATTTCAAAGTACATAACTATGGACTTGTGCATAAATATAACCAGACTGCTGAATGTGCTGTCTTAATGTGTAATGATGGAACTAAGCAAAGGTTCTATGCAAGAAGATTCTAGTACAGTACTGAATAGGCAATTAAGTTAAGCTGGAGTGCACATTTAGCTGCTCAAACAATTTTATGTGGAAAAGTAATATTACCTCCATAGGTACTATTTTTACACAGACAAGATTTTTATGTGCAAAAGACTCATGCATGTAGTTTCCTAAGTTCCTTTAATACTCCTAAGTTTTCCAGGGAAAATTATCCTGAGTCAGCCAGTRTTTTTTGTAGTGTTGGGAAACAATGAACATATTTTTCACTCAGATAATGGGAACTGCTTTGCAAATATGCAATTAATTTAGGAGAAGATGCATCACACTGCAATTGATTTTGGGAGTCCAGTATTCAATTCACAGAACTGAAGCTTTTGTTTAGAAGCAACCAACAAAACAAAGCAAAATCTCCTCTTAGCCCTTATAATAATAGAAAAAAAAGGTCAGACTTTCACTATGTTTTTGCTCATTTAGGTGCACCTACCATCTACACAATTATCAKTTTTTTGATAGTTTTGAATCAGGTCAGAGTGGTAATAGAGGTCACTGTGAAGAATTACCACTCAAAGTACAGAGGGACAGAGGTCTTCACATTGCCAGTCTTGCTYTGGCACAGAAGTCATATAGGAATGRTTCAGTAAGTTTCTGTAGCTCTGCTGAGGTCCTGTGATAAGGATCTGTGACTGTGCATTTTGAGTGTTTGCTCACAGTCTGCAAGGTTTAAGTTTGAAAATGAAGATAAGGAAGATATAAAATAGACCTGAAAACAGCTTATCAGAAACCAMATAATTCATTACTGGTGTCCACTCCACAGGATTTTTCCCTCCTATGAATTCCCTACACCATTACCTCTCTATCTTTAGTGGTTTAAGGGAGGTTGCTCCTATTGGATCCACCAATGGATAGACCGGCAAACTCGCAAGGTGATCTCTGTTAGGAAGCAGCAGGAGCAAGATGCTGCATAAGGGAAGGGGAGCTGAGGGTGACAGGAAATCTGGCGGGTCAATGCCCTCATTGTCGAGGGTATCGTCCTAGAGTAGCCAAACCAGAAGAGCGGATCAGGGCCAGTGATGGTGGCCATGAACACAGGCAATCTGACTGCTATGAAGAGGAGAAGAGTTTACAGTGCCTGTCRGTGCACTCAGTCTTTGCTCCTACCCAATGTCAAGGGCCCAGGAAGATCACTGTCCTGCCTCAGAGGAGGCTCTAAAATACACCAAGCGTGTTTTGCTTCTTCTTGTGTGCTGCTATGAAATGCTATGTACCTCTGAGATAGTTTTGCCTCATCAGCCTCTGAACACTAGGAAAACAAATACAATGAGTAGGCAAAGAACTAGATGGTGAACGATAAAGAACTACAAGGTGTATTCTGCTACGGTCCCGTGATAATCAGCATATGAAGCAGGCAGAAGGGTTCATTACCTGAATTTGTGAATATTTGCAAAAGGCCTTGAAGTCCGTGGGGCAAAGATACTATGAAGAGTTCTGTTGTCCACTGAATGGAAGTTAGCACTTGATGGCAAGATATGAAACAGAAAATCCTGGTAACTAGGCTACAAACAAGGAAATATAATTTGAGAGGGGTGGATAAGAGAAGGCATGCAGCTGTGGCTGTTCCCTCTGGTGCAATTTATTATAAAATAAAGGAAAATTAAAAAAAGAAAAAATGTGAAAGGCTGCCAAAATGGGCAGTACTAAGTGATTACATCAAACAAAAGACCTTCCCACATGATTTATGGGCTAATATCTACCCAAGGGTGCAACTTATCAGTAAGTAGCCAGTACAATTAGTGCTGTTCCATGAATCACTTGCATGCTGATTCTCTAGAGGATTTTCACATACARTTCATTATTAGAACAAATAAAAGGTTCACCTGACCCTCTTTTCAGCYGGCCCAGGCAGGAATTGCTGCTGAAAGCTGATGGTTAGCAGGTTTCCGCAGCCTAAATAAGGCTCTGCTGCAGGCATTCGCCCCACAGTGGGTGTGCTCCACTCACCTACCCGGCCGTCACCCGCCGTGGAGTCCGGCTCCTGTAAGCCGCAATCGGCTGCAGTTCCACGCAGTCACCGCACCGATAGGATGTGGGTCGCCTCCAGAGGGTTAAGGGTCAGGAATAGAGGTATTGGCGGAAGGAGAAGGGCTATGAAGGGGTAAGGGGGGGTTCTACCTACACTCACACTCACAATCACACAACACAAGCACCTAGGTAAATGACACACAGACACAAGGCTCAATCAAAAYAAGGTAAGAACCACTTTATTGAACACAGAACAGAGCTTTTATATAACAGAACGTGCAAGGGAAGGGAAATGATTGGACGGAGGCGGGCCCTCCCCCRTCCCTCATTGGTCTCCTTTCAGAACCGCCTTTCTTCCCACAACCTGATTGGTTGCGAGAAGACCCTCAGTGGATGGATACAGCCTGTGGAACCTTCTGGAGGGCTCCAGAGGCTTCCCTCTGAATTCCTCCCCCCCCAACTCTCGCCAGGTAAATATACAATTTAATACAACATTTGATTAAACAATAAAACAATAAACAGGCAAACAACATTATGTCTTGAGCATCCACTCCTTTGAGGGACATTGCAGGCGATGTCCTCCTACACTGTGCTTAATCGCCAGTCTCAGGCAAAGGAGGATATAAAWAGGACATAGGTTTAGCATGGGGCTTGAAATTTGGTGGGCAGAAATGGGATGTACCTGGAAATGGATAACTAGATTTGGCCAAGATGCAGTGCTAAGAAGGGACATTAGGATCTATGGAAAATTAACCTGTGCTCACCTTCTGTGTTATCCCATTTCAATGTATTCATGTTTCAAAATATGAATACAAGTCTCAAGTCTTTGAGATACAAGTGGGTGTACATACTTATTTTAGCCAAGTTAATTGACAATTAATGCTCTGTGACACTTAAATATTGATTCTTAAAATGCTCGAGATACTGTGAACGGTAACACAGATAGCTGTGGATCTGTATAGAATTCAGTCTTGTGCYTTAAGGCATCAGAAAAATCACTGCAACAGCAGGAAAAGAGTTMTGTTTCCTCCATTCTCACTCTTATACATGCTCACAGAGTTGACTGTAATTTGAAATACCAGGTAAATCCCTGGTTTACATTCCTTGAGTCAGACAGGACAGCTGCTTGCACATCTTCCAGGCTAGTGGTTACAAAGTTTACTATCCATTTTGATTCCTGAAGAGACATTTTCAACCATATCTTTTTCATGGAACACATTTATTGTCTTTCTGAGATGCTCTGAGCTCATATAATGCCACTAGCAAATTAGGAACTAAGTCTTTGCAGGGAGTCTTTGGATGATAGTTTTACCTTATAAAAATAAACACTAGCTGCAAAAACTGTAAAGCTTCTCCTTTCACTTCCTTTCAGCTTCCATTAGTGTCTAAATCTGACAATCTGGAACAGATTCCTTTGCCCAAGAAGTATAACTGGAGAGAGTGATTCAGCTTTGTGCTGAATGTGAAGTAGCTCAGAGCAGCAGCACTGAGGGAGAAATCAATACAAGGACATCGATACCAAGATGAGAGGAAAGCCTTTCAATTTTGCAGGTTTCCCTTTGGAAATGTGCTGCTTCTGTTGTTAAAGTGAGCATTCATGCAACGGTGTTCTTGCAGGCATTGAAGCTATTCACAAAGCTCACCATGGCTGTTTGCACCCTTTCCTATGTCTGTGTGGCTCTATATGGTCTGCCAAACAGGTGCAGCAGCTTTCAAGCACATAATGAGCAGCCAGCAAGGATAGGTACCTTTGGCCCAATTCTTCTTGTACAAGTGGAAGGAGGAATTTAGAAGTCAGCCTGAAAAAGAGAAGATTGAGAGCGGATCTTATCAACATGTGCAAATACCTGAGGGGAGAATGTAAAGAGCATGGGGCCAAAGTCTTCTCCGTGATGGCCAGTGACAGGACAAGGGGTAATGGGAATAAATCAAAGCACAGAAAGTTCCATCTCCATATGAGGAACAACTTATTTTCTGTGAGGGTGACAGAGCCCTGGAATAGGCTGCCAAGGGCAGAGGTTGTGTAATCAACTCCTTTGAAGACATTCATCACCCATCTGGATGCGGCCCAGTGCCACATGCTCTAGGTGCATTAGCAGCAGGATTGGACTAGATCTCTGGAGGTCCCTTCCAACCCCAACCATACTGGGATTTTGTGACAAGATTTTGTTCCTCCCCAGGAGCTACYAGCTAATGGGAACATAGCCAACATCGGAAAATAATGGTATTGGCAAGACATACAGTGAATCCTTACTGGAAATTCCTCTGATAGGGTTAGTTGGGATTGTCTTCAGAGTAGAGGAGGAAATAATATTCTTTTATATTGCAAATTCCTCTAAGGCAATGATGTTTTTCCTGGATCAGTGAAAAATAGTGACAGTAACATTTTTTCCCTATTAATATTCATAGAACTGGGGAGAAACAAGCTCCATCTAGACAAAGAGTACATGGGACAGGGGTTCAACACCCTGTTTGCAGTTAGCCAGAAATGTGGGCTTTTATTTTCTTCTTTGTAGAGCACCCACCACCTGGTATCCTGTTGTGGCATGGTATGCAGTGATATCAGAGCAGGGTTTAGCATTTCTATCTTTTTTTTTTTTTTTGCCATTAAGTGGTAGAAACTTTCTGAGCTGGGTATGATATTTCAGAGAGCTCTGAATCCCAGGCATACTTTGCAAAGGACTTAAAGCCCAATCTTAAGAGTGTTATACACTTTCTGTCTCCATATCATCCCATAATGCAACTACTCCTACTTTAATTCAATATGATTACAAGGGGCGTTACATGAAGTCTGATCCTGAGTAGACATCACAAGTGATGACAGAAAAGGTGGCACTAAAATTATTGAGCGAAAGGTAAAGAGCATCCTGGTTAATACCCCAAGATTGAATTAATATCTCAACCTCCAAAACCGCCTGGTTGTTTGGCCATACCTGTCATCTGGATCTGCATCACAGAAAACTGCAGCCCTTTTTTTATGAGCCTGTAACTTCCCAGGTTTTAAATGCTTTTGAGGAATACTTTTTGTGTTTAAATCAGTAATCAAGATAAATGGCAGCAGATTTGTTCTATGGCTGTCATGGTATGGGGAAGAGAATATAAATGAGACACATGCCCATAGCTTGAAAGTGTAAATGCATTGTTTGTGCACGATTTCTATTGTCAATTGACATCTGTGTACTAGCTCTAATTACACCCTTGAGATGATGGGACATCACCAGTTTTTTGAAGGGTTCTGTGGGTGCTTTTAAATGGCTGCCTCAGGGAAAAAAAAAACAAAACCACACTAAGCAGCGTGGAGCAACTACAGGGAAGCAGAAAGAGCTGGCATTCAAAAGCAAAGCTATTCCATTTGTTCTTGAAGAAAATGAGTCATGCTAATCCTTTCTCTAAATGCCTAAGTAGCACGAGGTGCTTACAAGCCAAAGTCCACTCTCTGCGTGGTCATATCATGCATACATGAATTGCTGCCCAGGGAGGAGCATAAGAATCAGTGAGAGCAGTGTTTTACTCCGTGTCCTTGAGATATGCAAATGCAGATATCTGCAAATGGCTTCCTGCTAGTAAATCCCTAGCAGATGATTAAGGAGTAATTATTCCATAAATTCTCTTGCAAAGGAATAAGGTCCACCCAAAAAAATGCCCAAACAGCATTTTTAAATCAAACAAAAGGAGGTCCTTTTCACACAGTTCAAACTAAAGCTGCAGAACACAGTGTTGCAAGATATTGTAGAGGTCAGTTAGTGAATTGGGTCAGCTGGAGGCTATTAAACATCATGATCTAGATGTTCCTGCTCAGTAAGTCCTTAGGTTAATCTCTGTATGCATTTGAGAAGATGTATTCCAGGAAGAAGTAAGCCATACTGATGCTATTCTCATAGTCACTGGTTGCTGGAGAAGCTAATGTGACTTTGTGAGTAAACTTTTTGTAAAAGTTTAGGTCCTGTGCAATACAGTTAGACTTGAGTAGACTACTTCATAGATTATCTACCAAACTTCTGTGCCCTAGCCAGTTTTGAAAATGGTAGGTGTGGTATTCCTATATTTTTCTTGCTATCATTAGACAGCTGCTGCATTCTCTCGTAACAGTGAATTTTGGTGTTGTTGTTGACATATTTTTAGGTTGCTTTAAGGACTTGTATCCCTTAGAATAAACAKAATTATTCACTGTGTGCTCCGAAGCCCAGTATTTGCCAGCTGCATTCTGTTGATTTTYTTCCCCTGGGTTAGAAGCGGATAACTTTTGACCACTGGCATTTCAAACGCGAATCACTGAAAAGAATCCATGTCCTAAAGGGGAAAATAAATCTCAGCAATTAAACATGTGGTAGTGTAATCCTCCTGTATGCATATGATTATGCATATGCATATGCACCTCCTGCATACAGGAGGATGCATAATTATATACATAATCAGTCCACTAAACAACTATGGAAACTCATAATCTGTGCTGAGAGGTGTGGCATGTGGTGTGATGGACAACATCAAACCAAAATCAAATGAATTCTCTCTTTTTATTTAGATTATAGTTGTTTCTAGATTAGGAAGCTATTTTGTAGGGATTGCACATATGCACTACCATAAACCTACATTATCATGCAACTTATCTCTGATGTTATTCTTTATTGCCTCTGTAGATCACAGTGGGAGGAGGTGACAAATAAGTCCATCTCAGAGGGAGCTGAGAAGTGCCTTTCTCTTATTTGATTATTTTTTTTCTGTGCACAGAGTGGCACTAAGCACAGGACTAAGTGGGCATTAAAGTGTGAAATTAATTTCTGATTGTCAAATAAGGACGATGGGACTGTATAAGAACAAAGTGCATTCACAGCGAAGAAAGCACTTTAAAGTAACTCATGCTGTTCTGGCTCTGTCAGTACTATTGCATCAACAGAAGCCCTGACTTCTACAAACGAGGATGTCTTCTTCAAAGCATCAGTTCAGACTACATGACCTGATCATGGTCACAGTCAGACCTCACTGCAGCTCCAACTTAAAAGTTCCTACCTGGAGACAAGAACCAGTTACCAGCAACTATAGCAATTATTAAATATTCATGTGGCAGTTGGCTAAATCACACTATCCTCAAACATGTGTCACATGAGAGATCCTAACGGTGATGCACATCTGATCATGTAAAGGAAGAAGGGCTGTGCTGGACTGGTTGTGGTAGAGGAGAGGACAGTGGAAGGCAGAGAAGAGTATGGGATTCCATTCAGAAAGGGATAAAGGAATGGTGTAGGAGGTCCTCRTCACTTGAATGAGAACTCATAGTGCTACTTAGTAGTTATTACTCTAGTTTGTGCAAAAGAGSCTGCAGTATAGCAGCATAGCATATGACCCCTGAAAATTGCCTGAGCTTGAATTGTGCAAAAACCCAGCTAGGAAGAGATATTCTTCCAGAGATTTGCAAGATGAGACAATATATTTCTGCCAACAGATAAGTGAGGCAGTCTATGAATCTACTATGAACAATTTTGAGCTGAAAAGAACTACAATGAAAACAAAACATGATTAATGAGACAAGTCCAGGAAGGGCTATACATTAGCACCAGACAAAACCACTGTGGAAGAAGCAGCTACCCTGAACTGACCRAAAGGAGAATACTGAAGAAATTATTACTTCAGCAGTTGAGAATCTGGGCCTGCCTTCTCACTCGTGTAATACCTGAGCCCTTAGAACAATAGATGGAGAATCCCAATACACCTTCACTATGAGAAAGTATTATTGCTTTTAGATACAGGAAATGAAAAATGATGCTATTGATCCATATTTACCACAGGCAATGCGAGTGTTAAACAGAGATGCCAGGGTTTCTAACTGCATCTTTTGTACTTGCACTGGTAAGACTTTCCTTCCCTATTTGGTGGGAACTTTCCTAAAGAAAGGCTGGACTCTGAGACCGCCATTTCACAGTAGGACAGGACAATACTAAGACCTTTCATAGAAACAAGTTCTCAGAGACAGACCATAAAGTGGTCTCTGATTTGTACAAAGAAAAAAAAATAAGGAAAGAATTGCTATCAAACACCAGTTTCTTCTTGCATGGCATGGCGCATAGTCTCTCCATGAGGAGACTGTCACACATATATTTTAAATATAGCTAGCAGCCACTTTTATGACTGATCAGAGATGGACAGATATCACATATACAGAATGTGAAATGAGCAAACTATTAAGTTCCTCCTTTCTGGAGAAAATGCTAAAGCAATTAACAAACGCAGCACGAGTTTCCTTCTGAAAAGGCATTTCTTGCATACAGAAAGCAGATGAACTCCGTCTCCCTTAAGSGTTTTATTGGAAAAGGCCCAGTGATTTCTCATTATTAACTACAATTGCCTTAGCTGTTCGGACATTATCAATAAAGAGCCACATTCCTCCTGCAAACCATACTGATGCCAGTGAACACACTGTGTTTTAGAAGATATGTAATATTATTAATATTAGCATTATTTGGGAGCTTCTTTCTTTGATTTTATGCTTAATCAGAAATTGTATTTAGTAGGATGCCTTTGAGATTTCTTCCTTAGAAAATGTGCTTTATGAAAAGTTGCTCTAATAGTAAACATGTCACCTTTGAAAATAATATTGTCAAGGTTATTAAAGCCATGAGYGTGATTTTCTGCTATTTCTTCAGCTTCAGCACTAAGCCAGTGCTTCTGCCCATTTAGGTTGCATGGATGTCACACAGCCTTGGCAGCATTTTAATGTGATGCAATGCAAATTTCCTGTGAAGTGGTTTCACTGTGGAAGTTAACATTTCATGCGGATACAGCTTTAGCTATCCGTATACATTTCCAATATCAAYAGCATCTGATGGTTCTGCAGCTGATCAGACTTACTCCTCTACAGTTAAATTTATTCAARGTTCTACATCATTCCTATCTCTACCCCTGAAGAATTTCCTCACTTCTATCCATCTTACTTTTATACAGCACTTTGCTGATCCTGTCAGTCCCTGTAGCCAGATGACACAAGCTGTAGSTATGCTGCATTTCTGAAAGTGGCAACCCTGTAGAGGTTTCAACGCTTTCTAAAGCTCTTTTTTTTTTTTGCATTTAGAAGAATAAGAAAACATAGTTACAGTCTCTTGTTCAGGAAGAGAGTTGTAATTAGGATTTGTAGTGTTGAAGGAGAGACGATTATAAAGAATATGTCAGAGTTATTCACTGATTCTCTTTGGCTTTTGAATAGCTTCCTTTCAAGTTCTCTTCTTGGTATGTGTTTTTTGTTGTTGCTGGTGTTTGTTTTTGTTTTACTCTTGCATTTACTAGTAAATTTTCAGCCTTATGTTCTACAGTTTATAAGCAGAGTGATATAGCACCAAATTGAACAGAAAAAAAAAAATAGGGTTATTGCAGAGGTCTGTGAGCAATAGTTTTACCAGAAGGTCAATTAGAAACCTAGCTAGTGCTTGCTAAAACATCTGTGAGAAAACATGAAGGAAGTAGGACTAAAACTGGYGGAACTCTGACCCTGAAGATAATGGACCCAGATAACAATGAAACCAGGGGATTGGCTGGTGGGGGTGGTGCATGGGTGGGGCACAGCAGGGAGTTTATGGGTGCAGGCAGATCTCTCTGGAGASAGTCTTGTAGTGCAGCACCATCTGTGGAGAGTCTTTGGATCACAATGCCAGAGACCCYTGCTCTACCTTGCTCCCACAGGTTCACCTAACTGCACAGAACTGTCTCGCCATTGTGTTTTGCAAAAGGGTATATTTTCACAAGAACAAGGAAATGCCCTTCTATAGCAGTGCTGTATAKGTTAGTATCATATATTCTTTCAGAAATCCAGTGATTACATATTCAGAGTGCACTTTAAAGCTTTAAAATTTCTTGTGGAAAGATTTAGAAAAGCATGTGGAAAGAGAAAAAAAAATGTGAAAATTTGAGAAGTGGAAGGAACCTATGGAAACAATTGTTCCTAAACCAAAAATGTTGCTTTACGCAACACTTTTTTTTTTTTTTCAAAATGATGAGGCTTGTTTTGAAAATGTTCCATTTTCAAAATGCATCTTCAAAAACAGCAGCAGAGATTGTTTTATACACAAACCTTTATAGYACCTCCACCTCCATCTCCTTTTCCACCTTCCAAACCAAATACCCTCAAAGTCACAGTTTATTGGTGATATTTTAAAAAAATTAGAACAGCTGGGGAAAAAAAGGCCTATATTTTTTCWGTTTTATGGCTTTTCACATTTTCTCTGATTCTTTGTCACCTTCCAGACTGAGGGGAACATTACTGTCAGCAGCGCTAGATGCAGTGTTTTTCTGAAACTAGCTGAGTCGAGGAAAAAGTTACTTCTGGGGCCTATTAAGTCATTTTGCTTCYTGGCTGCTACTGCCAAGAAGTTTATTAAAGCTCTACACTGCCAGTGCAGAAGCAAAAGTGAGCAGACCTGAAACTAAAGGTGTAACCTAAACAGATCTCCTTACTGGTCATTTTTAATCAATCTCAGTCCATGAACTTCTCATACCTCTGTAGATGTCCTGTTATTACTTTTGTATTTTGCTTAATGTGCTTTGTTATTCCGTTATTCTGTATGTAGTTTCTCCCTCACCACACCAAGCATCTGAGTTTTACAAGGACTTAAATTAGGCACCTGTAGCAGTGTTCATCTSCCCTAATATCCAGCATCTGCAATACAGAGCACCACGCTGAAACTGGTCACCCTATGCTATCCCCCCAGTCACTGGGCACGAAGGAAGATGGAGATAACTGCAATGATTAGCTCAGATATAGGTATTTACACTGCAAATGTTAAAGTTTGTCTTGATTAAACCTATGCCCAGAGGCTGACTGAAAAATCCTGCCTTCTTTCTGTTCTTCTGTTGGCTCYGTTCTCTCTTACCTTGTGTGAATCTACCATGTATGTTCTGTATGAGCATCTCAGAGCCTYCCTGGAATAGAGGTTGATGATACACTTTCATGAGGAGCCTTTTCACAGAGAAAGAGACTGCACGTATGGCAAACAGGATACCAAAGTACAAAACRACTGAAAGGTTTGCCTGTTTATGTACACGAGCTCAGAGTCCTGAGCTCGAGTTATAGTTGACTATCCCTCTTTACCTGTTGTAGGTATCTTGTTCTGGAGCTGAGACAAAAAATCCAGAAGAAACATTTCATTGTACTCCTTCAACTTTCACTTATTTTGAAATGGCTAAGGTGACATCAAARTCACATGGTTTAATGCTTAGCTAGTACAAGCCTCCTACTCTCTTTTTTACAAGGACTGATTCCTGCCCAGAGAACTTATGACAGAGAGTTTGAAAACTATCTACAGGACACTTAGACCTCTGAAAATTCCATTACAAATTATGTTTATAGGGAATTACTGCACTTCAGGATTAATTCTTCTGTAATAATATTAAGTCCTCTTCAAAGTCTCCACTGAGCACCTTCAGGACAGGTAGAATGTTAAAATTATAAGGCCATTCTATTTAACCATTGCTCCAGCGGTAAATAGACAGAGCTTGGGTTGTCATAGGAATAAATATATTAGCAATACCAAACACTATCTGGGAGGAAAAAGACTGATCTCATTTACCAAGATCATATACCACCTGTTTGAATTCTCCTACTGGGAAGATCAGATTCCCAAAGTCTTCTGCTTCTTCTGCCTATTCTAATTTCCTTTGCTATATGTAAACAAAGCTCCCTSCCATAGGGGAAAGAGATTTTTCCTATTTTTCTTTCTTCATATTTTTTCCAAGTAGCGCGTAAAATCAGTTTGTTCTCTTGAATAAACAAAAATCTCCACTTGCCTCCCAAAAAATATACATACATATATTATTTAGTATTTATGGGATTTTTTTTTTCTTATAGTAATGCTAAAAAAATTGTTTTTCTATTAAGAAGAAAATAAAAAAATATTTTCCAACATAAAATTGTTATATATATTGTTATTTTCCAGGATAGCAATTCATTTTTGTCTGGTGATTCTGTGTATACCTTCASTCCTAAAGGTCAGCTTGAAGATCCCTACCATAATGTGTAATTTTCAGTCTTCTCCTGAACATAATTTCTGAACTCAGAAACTTTGTYTCTGAACTCTTTATTATGAGTGGTCACTAGATGATCAGTTAAGTACATAATAAGGTAAGAACTGATTTATGCTACTCCAGCTTATTTTCCACAGAAATTACTAAGGAGTTACTAAAAGAGCAGTTTTTGCTAGTTAGTAATCTCAGATTTCAACCACTGAGCTAAAGTGTCAGGATTTGGTAGAAACTTTTGGGAAATCAGAATAATCTAATATCCTTGGTAGTGAGAAAGTTTTACGATCCAAGGGCATCATTTAGATTCTTTTTGCATTAAGACTGATGCATAAAAARCATGAAAGGAAATCACTTGGATGCAGGATGAGAAATACCCAGCTGAGTTAGGTCATGTTGCCTATGGATTAGTAATTTGGATGCACTTAAAAAAATTTCTTTCAGCTAAGAGACTCAACTAAGTTCTATGTAACATGTTGGTCTAGGACATTCTGCAGTACTATTCTTTAAAAAATGCTTTATTACAAACTGTAATAAACTGTAAGTTTTCTGGTCCTTTTCRTCTTTTTCAGTGAGAAGACTTGCCCTTTATCTCTTGCATATTTCCCAACTATAACCATGAAAACTTGGTTTCTTAATGCAGGAGAAAGAGGATCACTGTGAAGCCTCCTTCAYAGAGATGTATAAATACATCTGAATAACTCTCCATGTCAGTTGATATTGATTYGTGTGGTCATGGAGGGAGCAAATAATCCAAAATTTTGCATAGAATATGAAGCAGATAATAACTGAATGCCAGAAAAATAGATGATATTCAGATGATAAACAAACACCTAACAAAATGGCACTGAACTTAAATGAAAATTACATTGTCTTAAAAATGGTAAATGGAGAGAACAAAATACAATGTAAAAAGAGAATCCAGACTCCAGTGACAAGAAATGGTATGGATTTCTTTAATGTAAGAGAAAGCCAATATGTGCAATCACACACACACATAACCAGCTGGCCAGAGGCTGGAGCCTGAACCTCGACTGAAGGGGTTTTGGTGTACAGCTGAGGATAGATAAGCATGAGGTGAAGTTGCCTAAAGACATGATAGATTTTACATCACTTGAAGGATTTAAATTAGTAGCTACTTTCTTTTTCTCTCTGATAATAGCTCAGACAGCATCCCGTTGTTTGCCCTGTGCCTAGTGGATTTCAGATGGTTGTACGAATTGTCCAGTTAGGACCTAAAAAGCATAAATKTATGCAATTATTAAACACTTGAAAAATGTGAAGGATAGGGAAAGGAGTAAGCAGAACTTTTGGAATCTCAGGAAACATTTTAATTTCAGATTTAAAATTTGAACAAAATAGTAACTCTGTTTTATTTTACTGGAATAGCTTCACTCCAGGGTAATACTTAAAGTTTGCATTTAACATTAGAAGTTTAATTTTACATTTATTTTATTTAAATAGGACTAATATATCTCATTCCCAGGTCCCTCTTGAACCACTACTACTTTGGCTAAAGCGACTGGCATTTGAAATAAAGCTTCTGCAACATTCAATAATAATAACAATAATAATGATACCAACAGAATGCTAACATTGCATTTTATATCTTCAAAGCTSTTTGAAAACATCCACTAATTAATTMAATTGATTAGAACAATTAGCCTGTAGAAACACTACACGCACTCAAGTCATTTATGTAGGAAAAAAAATCCCTTCTAAATTTTAAAAACTAAAAATACAAGTGCATTGAATTCACTTAACTCTCATTCCTACCTTGCGTCAATTAAGAGTGCACATATTCCTACGTAACAACTTGAAATAAAAACAGTGTCAGAGAGAGAAAGASTGTTTAAAGGTATTATAAGGAATATAATTACATTTTTGTTCTGAGATAATTGTGCATAAATTGCACAACAATTCAGTTCTATATCATTTGTATATCTTAATTAGTGTCTTTTTATGATCAGTGTTTAATTTACTCACAATTGCTTTGATTTATTTTGAATTAAGTACTTCTTTGTAGGCCTTTGGCTTAAAACCGTTAACCATGATTTTGTCACTTGGTACCGAAACCAATGTGTTTGATGTTATGAAATGTGCACCAGCGTCCGCTACGATCCCACTGAGTCATAACATACCAACTTATTTCTTGTATCCAATGAAATTCATTTTRTTATTTCTTAACCTAGCTTATGGCATATTTTTATATATCTAGATGAGTTTTAAAAAATCCATGGGCAAAGCAGGCTTGTGCACTCAGCTGAGCAGTAGCCTTCTCCTTAACTTTTGTAGATGAAAGGTTAATTACTTCATGGTGCTAAAGGGAAGGCAGCGTTAAATAATAGAACAGGAAGACGTGAATGAGTTCAGAGCATTTTTTGATTTGTCTGATCGAGAACTGCAAGAAAAGGTGCATCAGAGCTGTCTTGGCTATTGGAGGTCATGCAGTTAAGTACTGATGAATTATGCATCAACAGTCAATTTTACGGATAATAAAAAGAGTGAGAGAGTATTGCATAAGCATATTGCTTCCAAGGAGGATGGCTGACTAACTTCTACTCCGGACACACCAGTTTTTTGGCAGCTCCTCGTAGTGGTCCTAACCAAAAGTCTATTGTATATTGAGGAGTTGCTGAACCACAAAACAGCTGACATGAGGAGGTGCAGGTCTATGCTGCACATATAGCTTGACCTTCAGGCCCATGCTGTGCCACACAATTAGGAATAGTTCTTTTGGCAASTGTTACTAAGATCTGTAGCTCTGCAAGTCCACCTGAGAACATAAGAACACCTCTACTAGATCAGACCACTGTGGCAACAGATTATATTTAGGGAGAGCAAACAGGCTTGGGCAATTACTGCAGTCTATTGTCTTTGTATTTCCCAGTATTTACACTTCTTGTATGAAGAATGATAGAAAATATAACCCTGTCAAACGCCGTTAGCATCTGTTTTATGAATCCTGTGTTCCTGAATTTGTCTAATCTCTTATTGAGCATGCTGATACTATGTACCTCTACAGCCTCCTGTGACAAAAATATTGCAGTAATTTCAGTTATTATTGTTTCTAACTGAATCTCAGCCTTTAAATAGAMGGAAAAAAATAGCACCTTCTGATCTTAATTGGTATCCCTTTAATAACACTTTCCATTTGAAAACYTCACACCAGATTGACAGAAGCACTTTACAAAGTCTAGCAAATGAATGTGGTTTCTGATASACCAAGAACCTATCTGCTTAAGATATCTAGTGAGGTAAAGCCATACTCAAATCCCAGGAGTCCTTGTCCATAGCCCCTAAGTCAAGCTGCTAAAAAGAAGGGCATTGTCATCCCACAGGAGCTGTGAAACTCCTCTCTTAKGAGGACAGGCTGAGAGAGCTGAAACTGTTGAGCCTGGAGAAGAGAAGGCTGAGTGAGTGGGACCTTAACAATGCTTACAAATGTCTGCTGCAAGGGACATAAAGAAGAAAGAGCCAAATACTTGCTGGTAATGCCTAGTGACTGGACAAGAGTAGTGGGCACMAACTGATCTCTTCTAGCCTTGTTATCTTTTCTGTGAGAATCCTAGAAAGGCTATAAATATTTGAGGTGGAAACTTTTGAAGGAGAAAAGTCATTTCTGTTAAAAAGAAAACATAACCATTAAAATTAAAAAAGTACATTAAAAAGTACATTAAAAAGTACATTTAAAAAGTACACCAAAAATGGATGTAAATTGCCTAAGTCAAAAATTAGATTTCCAGTGAGACTCTAAAGAAGCTTTTCCATAGGAGTAAGAGAGACATAAACAACTTATTTTAGGAAAGAACCCAATCATGTTATGAATGAAGTTAYGTAATGAAATTACCTGTGGTATTTGGAGCGAAAAACAGAGGCCAGACTTAGTGAGACAGAAAGTCTTGCAATATAAAAGCCTTTCCACTTGCTGGGGATAACACTCAAAGTTATTCACGCACTGGATGGAAATCAAGACTCTTCAGCAATRTAGCAGGAGACTGTTATGCAAAGARAGAACAGTGACACAGTCTCCYCTCRTCCTTGCTGCGAGTTCATTGTCCTACTGCACTCTGCTCTGATTGCTTCAGTACTAAATTTGATACCTGTGGACGTTCAGTCTAAAAGTATTCTGACAGCTACTTGCTTCTGTGTACACCTCTTTGAGAAATAATCAATCTGTGGCTAGCAGGAACTTCCTGCTTTGAAAATATTAAGGGCTTTAAAAGCTACTTRTTTGATAAGAACTGTTATTTCAATGATAGCTTGAGAGACATAATGAACATAAAAAAAAAAAAAAGATAGCTCTTTGAAGGCCATTTTCCTTTGATTTACTTGGATTTGAAACACAGGGACATGCTAGAGCAAGAAATGTCATATTAGGAAGGTATTCAGAAATAAAGAACCAACCTAGATAATGAACTGAGCCATCAAAAAATAATTCTGGTAATTACCTATATTATGAATTATAGGCGGTCAATGCTGTAAACATGTAGGTCTTCTACACACTGAAAATATCTCCATGCTGACATGTTGACATTGTAATGGCCAAGTTTCCTGAAAACATTTCTCCCAGATATATTTTCAATTCACCAAGAACACAAAGCCAGATCTAAGCACAGTCTGCATATCTATATGCTCAATAACCRGATGTTCTTGTAAAACACTTGTAGCCATTCTTTTAGAACATATCAACTTCCATTTATGTACCTCAGGTAAGGCTATAGCTTAAGAAATGCATATGATACTGTCATTTTTACTACAACACTTAATACCAAGATCTTTGGAAAGTATAGCACTGTGCTTTTCTTGAAAATATGGTTCAGCTAGTCTCTTGACTCTTCTGAAATTAGTCTTTAAATCAATCTGATTATAACTCATTTAGAAGGCTCAGTTCTATTTTCAATGTCAGCTGGAAATGAAACACTAACTTCAGCTGAACCACAGTATATCATCAAATGAATATTCAAGTATAAGCAAGTAGTCAAATTAGCATTTTTAATTTTGATTTAAAGAGAGGAGAACAGCGTGTGTGTGAGGCAGAGAAAATATAGGAGAGATAGTGAGAGAATAGCTTCCCGAAAGAAGTTTCCAAAAATGACATTAAGGAGAAAGAGCTGTTCATATTTTGCCAGTGGCAAAATACAGTGGTTTTCTAATGAAAGATGTTGAAACCCCATCATGACCAGGTGAGTTTAGATAAAGCATAATCTTACAGCAGTGTCAGGATGGAGAAAAGACTAGATAATCTATTAGGTACTTTAGCTCCCRCATTGTAGGATTTAATCTACCCACTGTGTTCACTTCTCTCTTTTATGAGGTATATAATCATTTTATTGTAGTGTGCACAGTTAATCTCTTGCTACAGTTTCTAAAATCTGTGAAATCACTTTTTATGAAGTATATATTTCAAATCTCTTCAGGGTAGCTTTGTGGCACTGTGTATCTTCTTTTCCTCATATGAAGTGTTTCAGGAAAAAAAGGTGCAGTCATGAAATGTTTCTTTTACTGGATGACCTTACATCCTTATTTGTTTTTCATTTTTCTGAGGACAAACATATCACATTCTCCCAGGAGTTGGTATTGAAATATCTGAGATACCTTCTGTGCATTTATGGAAGTTYTGATAACATTCACAGGCTGAAGCATGCTGTGTCACAACATCAGAGGAAAATACAGTGGCCCTCATGCTCAGCAAGATATATTAGTAGAGAAGAATACATAGTCTCAACAACTTGAGCCTTGTCTCTTCATCTGAGACTTGTCCCAGTGGCGTATCCATGTTYTCATATCCAACCCATGAAAGGGAAGATTCAAAATAAGTGTATTGCTATTGAAGTCTGTTCACATTAAAAAATAAAATAAAGCACACAAAAATTCCCCAAATAGCCCATCATTGTCACTACCTCTGAGATACACAGCCAAAGCAAAACCAAAAAKATACCTCTTAAGTACATGAACTACTAATTCGTGGGAAGATGCCCAGTACTCATGGCATAACTATAGCCACAGAGTTCTTCTGTGGAATGTTTCTACATATTCCCAAATATTTTGGATTTTTCTCCAAAATACCAGGAAGACAGGTCTATTTTGCAAAGGAACAGAAAGGCCAAGACCTACTTGTATCTATTTCACGGAGATTTCGCTGAGATTTTATGTTTTGAGTGTTTGGGCTTGCACATTTCCCTTAATGGCATTTATGGGACAGATACCGGAAGAGTCCGGATGTCCTTGCTACAACTCAGTCTGGGACAAAATTTCCTCCTTCTCAGTTTCCATGATTTTTTTATGAAGAGCATAGTTTTGGCAAAAGTAATGTGACATTAGTATAGAGGTAAGCAGAAAGTACATTTATTTCTACCTTTGATTTCCGTAAACTCAATGAAAGGCATACTGAAGAGAAGAAAAATGTAAACATTCTGTCTTTCTGTCAATATGCTTATTATATTCTTCAGCTATATATTTTCCCTAAGAATTTTATATTTAAAAAATCTCTGGTAAAAAAAATCTACCAAAGTTTCAAATAGTCATTTCATCATTCTCATTCTGAGAATCTGCAGAAAATAATAGTGATGTTCAAATGCCTTCAACAATAATTTACGAGAAACATAGAAGATCAGCTTGAATTTAACTCATATAGTTGATTTGTAAACACTTTGAAAAAGAAGTAGTACACTTAGGGTTTTTTATGTCTATACATCAAGCAGCTTAAGAAAATAGCATAAGTTGCTGGCAAGTACAAAGTACATGCCTAGCAACAGAAAACTTAACAAAAAGCCCTATACATAAAAAAGCTATGTTTCATGTTTTCATGTGAAAATTGGCATAAGAATGAAAACATTGAATGCCTGTGTAAGGTGATAAGCAATATTAAATCATCTAAAATTGCAACAGGAGGGAGAAGTCGTATGCTCAGTTTTGTTTTTGCTTTTTTTTCCCTTTGCCTAGTATTTTGGTGCTTTCAAAGTTTAAGGTGGCCAGTAAGAGTGAAAGATGGTATCCTGCAAGATAGATGACTAATGCAGAATTATGTTAATGAACCAAAATTAAGTTTGCATTTTCCTATGCACTATATGGACCTATTACTTACTATCTCCCCATACCCTGTAAAGGGAAATATCCTATTTTTCTCATTTGAGGAATTGAGGAGTTTGATGAAAGGAACATTCTGAAAAGGCACAGATATCACAGTACACTATTCACCAGCTGAAAACAATGCTTTGATTTACACGGAGGGAATGCTTTTTAGCAGAATTTGGTAGTCATAACATATTTAGTCAGTGGTTACTGTGTAGGTAGCAACATTGTTGTACTATTTGTGAGTTCTTTCCATACATTTTCTAGATATAAGGAAGTGAGGTTAGTAATTTGAGAGCAGGTAGCTGCTACCACAACAAGCAAATATAAAATCACTAAAATGTGGCTTAACTCCACAAATGCACAGTTTTATTACATAGCAGTTACAGCAGCTTTAAACACTGTCAAGAAAGAGATATGTGACTCTTCCCTTCYCCTTTCTCCTTCAGATCTATGTGATGTCTCATCCCACCCCCATCAACATTTCCAGGTAATACTCCCATACTTTTCTAGTAAGTCATTAATGTAATAGATAAGTTGAAGAATGTCAAATTGCTCCTTAAAACAGCAGAAAACCCCAGGCATATTTTGAACATAATAGACAACAAGAGCTTATCAGAGAATCATGAATAGTTTTGGCTAAAAAAGAAAACTCCCAAATCCCAGGCCTTTTTCGCTCAAAACTGGCTCTACCCCACTAGCTCATCTCCTTTTTCAGTCTAGCCTCATTAATCAGTCCCCATGCTTGAAATTTCCTTCAGTGCTTCGAACCATGTTCCCTTTTAGAAGCAGATATATGTGCACGTGTGCCTTGTAGCTTTCAGTTCTCAGATTTACTTTTTGGCTGCCCTCATGACATTCCCATGCTCATGACTTCCACAAGGTAGAAGGACACCGGGGTAGCTGAGGCAACGCCAGCCTACAGCTATCGCAAAGGGAAAGGCCCTAGGTAATTTGTTCTATCTGATAAAACACACAAAATTAGTACTGGGTTAAAACTTCAGCACGAGAAATTTTAACAAGATTTTACAGTTGCTTATAGCAAGACTATTAGACTAAATGGGATGATCGCTTAGGAAGATCGTGGAGTCTCCATCCTTTGGGATTATTTTAGGAAGAGTCATTTTCTATCTGGAATAGCACGTGTATTTTGAGCCTAATTTAGAGAAATATCTGGAATAGATGTCTTACTGAGTCCCTTATATCGTTCTTTTTTAAGATTTTAGTTTTTCTTGTGATAGATTAAGTGGTATATGAAATTTAGAGAGTTGGACGCATGCAGACATACAGACATACAGCACAGTTCTATACATTTTATTTTAAGATTTATTTTAAGATTTTAATCTGTACGTTTGTGGAAAAAAAAAAACCAAAAACGTTTTGGTTTCTGATATCTTCTAATCAAAAATAGGGTTTCATCAGAAAATACCAGCCTTGTTTTGCATTGCCAAGTATATGATAGAATGAACCTTACCAGTAAAGTCCTTCTATGACTGCAGTCCACAATTAATATGATGATTAACAAAAACCCTGCAAGCCAAACTACAGGAGACAAGTTGCTCACAGTTTCCTTGCCAGGAGATTTTAATTTTCTGATTCCTGCTGAGCTAGCTGAAGAATTGTGTAGGATTAATCATGTTCACTGCCTCTTTTAGCTGAATGAGATGCAAAAGGGTTAAGGATACAGGCCATGTGACAACTCTGAAACAGGGGCTAATTTTGGTATTAGACACCCCCTCCCGGGGATATTCCAAGAAACCCTGTAGCTTTTCATGATCGGCAGAAATAGGTAAAGAGGAACTCCAGGCTGAACTAGGATGAGCAGATGCCCTCCCTCTGGTGTTTAATTTAATTAATTGATGTTTGTTGAAATAAAACCAATTAACCTGCCTTATCTCTTTATCAATCATGCTTCCACTTCCATTATTCAGCTGGAAAAACAACATCATGTGTTTTATGGCAGACTGCAGGAACAATTAAAGCCASCCTGTGCTGGGTTGCCTGCAGCAGGCACTGTAAGCTGTGATGAGATGCAGCTTTCCTGGCAGAGGACAAAGCACTCGGGGTTTGTGCTTTAAAWATTTTCTGCCTCTGAGATCTTTTTTAATACAGGGGTTGGGAGAAAATGAGCCATCATACAGTCAAAAGTCTTGCTCAAGGTCACATCAAGCAAAATCTGGCTTCCACTCTCCTGAGTTTTAAACTCCACTTATAGCTACCTGAAATCACGTCATACTCTGATGACAGCAGCCATCAAAGGATAAAGTACACCAAGATCTGCTACAATGCCTGTCTGCAAACATCAAAGAAGTGATTGATCATCTGTATCTTAAACAAAGGCACAAAAAGTCCATGTTGCTAATCATTGAACCTGACATAAGTTACCCTTGTTTCATCTTCCAACAGTTATACCAATTAAGGCTTCTTTCTTTTGCCTAGTTAAGAGAGGCTGATGAATGTAGATTCAATAAGAATTTTTCTGTTCTTTCTGAGGGGAACACTGGTAATTTCCATGTCCTTTCAGCAAGACTTGGAATGGTTTATCCCTGAACAGGTGTATGAGCTGTCCTTTTTGCTCAGTATATAAGATGATATCTGAGGAAACTCCATTTCTGTTAACGAAGTTGAGTCGATAAGTGTGAGATATCCCCCAGGTTTGCAAACTCTGGCATGGGACAGGAGATAAAAGTGCTGTCTGAAACGAATAGATTACATCTCACCAAGAGGGCTTTGAGGCTGTACTCRTCTCTCTAGGGTACTCACTGAAAACAAACCAAATGGACCACTTACTTCTACAGTGTGTCCACACGTCCCCTGATCTCAGTCTTGGCCCAGGAGTGCCTGCCCAACACAGCTGGAGCACATCCCATCCCCATGGCRGTGCCAGATGCCAACTACTTTGTTCTTGTCTTTATTAACTTACATCCTAATTAATCCAAATGATCAACATCTTTTAAAGTTCTAAACTTGTCTTTCACTCTGTTTCCACAATGTTCCTACTCTAGATCACTTTTATATACAAGTAAAGGGAATTCTCATTTCCTTTGTCTAAATCTTTCATGAATCATTCATGAAAATATTAGATAAGGTTAGATGTAAGGAAACCAAAGAGGAACCTCATCTGCCCTATCTTTTCAATTTACTTATGACTCACTAATTATTATTTCCACTTGTGCACCCTACTTGCATAATTTTCCTAAGCCATGGCTACCTAGCTCACTTATATGAATGCTGCTAAAGACAATGTCACTAAACAACATATATACATATCTGCTTCTATGCTACCCAAAAGGGCTATTCTCTGCCACAGATCTGTCACCTGTTTTATGTGACCCATTCATGACAAATACCTGTGAGTTATTTGCCATTCCTTAGGTGATTGCCAATAGATTGTGATGTTCCAATATTTCCCTAGGAATTAAATCTTTCAGACTTGTAGTCTCTTTATTTTTCCTCTCTTTTTTAAAACAGGTGTCAACTTTGCCTATTTCCACTCTTCTAGAACACTAATCATTCCCTGCAAGACTATAAAGGTATTTGGACACTTATACGTACATAACTCTTGTTCTCCCAAGCTTCWTGCAGTGTTAAAGTGTCCTGAGAAATGGGGCTTTCTATATGGAAAATGGCCCAATGTAATAGAATATGGACTTGATCCACAAGTCTGTGGAAATCATTCAGGTCTTTGATCAGGTTACATACATACTTTATTGCCTTACACGTACTATATAGAGCCTTTACATTATTAATAATTACAGGAGTAAATATGAACACTTCAATGCACAAAAGCAGGTAACTTTGCAATCTGTGATCTCTACAGCAGTGTTAACTCAGACAAATTACAGATATGTTTTCTCTAGGTACAAATTAGTAGCATAAATATTCTATCAAAATCTTGTTAACTGTTCTGTGGCCAACTCTAATGTAATGCCTGTCRTTATATGTACACAATAGATAGAATATTTCCAGTCATTTAACTCCAAATACTATTCACAGTGGTAGCACTGTAAGATTAATGAGACGTCACTGCATAGTCCTCATTCCACATTCAAAAATATACATACTAGACAGGCAACCACACATCAGCATAGACTTTTTCATACTGCCCAGCTCCAAACTTACCATGCTCTTAAGTTGCTTGGACTGTGGAGACGAGACCTGGGCCTCTATATGCGTATGCTGAGTGGTGGCTCAGGTGAAAACAAGAGCCTGTTATTATCTGAGTGYTCATGCCATCGACATTATGGTGCTTGTATTTCGTTATCATTTGTCCTCAGAGCTCTCAGAACATCCCCATTTCAGGTGTTGGCATTGCCCATGGTATCTGTCCCCTCTGATCTGTCCAGTCTGCTGGGAGTGGTTTCGGCTTCTAGCAGTGATCCTGTGACGTCGGTTCAATAACATAGGTGAGAGTTCATCACAGAGAGGACAGAAAAAAGAATGGATTTAATTGAGATACCGTTTTGTAAATGGTCAATCTTGTCAAAACAGGACAAATACAGAAAGTGCTTGCCATATATTTAGTTTACCATTTATCCCAGAAGTTTTCATAGGCTTAAAGTGTCCTGAAATCTTGAGTGAAATTCACTCTATAGCTGATTTAGTTGGGCAAAAATATGAAAGGAATTTTTACGGTCCCCAAGCTAGGCTGCCAATATACTTAAGCAATATTTTTGACCCATAAAGATATCACAGGCTTTACATGTGTCTTTGGAGCTTCACCTCTAGCTGTGTCCAGAAGGAGAAAAGCAGAAAGAAGATGAGGATGCAAAATGAAAACAAACACACTATGGATTAAATCTCCCTCTCTCATTATTGTAGGCAGTTACTGGCCTCACAGAGGAACAAATAAATACAGTTGCACATACATTATTAAATGTAATTACATTGTTACTTATCAGTTTAATTAAATACCTTGGAAAAAATGTAACAATTCAAGGCACGGTATGAGCAGCAATGACATTAACCTTTAATAATCATCTTTTCTYTTCGCACTGTGGTAATGACCATATTAATTAGTAATGAAACGATTAAATATGAAGAGTGTGAACAATGCCATGAATCTCTGCACACGGGCACCTTTCAAGGACTATCTGGCACCAAGTCAAGCACACCTTGAAAGACGCATTCGAGGAGTTTTATTACACCCATCTGTAGCTGCTGGGCACTGGAGGGATTCTGCAGCTAGGAGGGCTACCCTAATGGACTGCTGTTTTGGTAAATGTAAACATCTAAAACAGTCACTGCCAAATTGTGCTGCCACCATGGAAAATGTTATGACCTTGACAGCCCTCCTGCTAGCTGTACTGCATTCCTTTGCTCTGTGGAGATCAAATTCTCTCCTAATCCTGAAAATCACTTGTCTAAAGTAGAGATGATCCTCTTAGAAGTCTCTTTAAAGGTGCATGCACCTGACTTTCCATGCTGCAAGAAGTACCTCGGACTTCAGCTACGCCAGACAGATGCTCCTGTTGTATACTAAGAGAGTGTACTATACCTGTATACAAATATAGAGACTACGCTTGTCTCTGTATACTAAAGCAGTAACCAACAGAGTGCTCTGCAGCATGTTTTTGCCACTCCTGTGCCCAAAGAYGTAGTCTTTCTCATCCCTCCCTTTACTAAAGGCAAGTCAAGAGTCAAGATCCTCTTCATCATTAGCATTTGTGTAATGAAGAACTGAAGTTCCTTTGTATGCCTTGATTATGCTGGAGACTATAAACCTTGCTCCCAAGAGAGGCCATTCTCACATGTTTGGTGTCAAAATTAAATCAGCCTTGACTGAAACCTTTAAGAGAATTCTTCAACAGAAAGGACAGCTGTGAAAGGGCAGTTGGAGCCCAGATAGGTTACCACAGGTTGTCTAAAATGTCTTTGAAAGTCCGGGCCCTGTGGCGAAGGGCATGAATGACTCCAGAGGACACCAGCAACTTTGATGTCATGTCTTCCTCTTTGAGCACTGAGCTGCCTAGCCTGGATCTCAAAACACATTTGGTAATCCCATATCAACAAGTCATAACAGGCATTGGGAGGACATTTAACACAGGTCCTACATTCTGGGAGGAGTCCTGGGCCACATTTTGCTCTCTGTTAGCTGTGGATGACATGAAATCACTCCCCTTTCATCAGTAGGGTGACATCAGGTTTACACTAACATAACTAGAATCAAGTTTGGCCTTAGAAAGAGGTTATGTAAAATCCTCTCTATTCTGAGACACTTTCTTTTCCCCTGCAAGGAATCCCATGCTGTTCCATGTCACCCAGTGGAGCAGGAAACCTTACATAGAGCACACAGAATTTAGAGATTCTGATTTTGCTTCTGTGTGTTGCACTCTCTCAYAGGACTGCCACAAATCCCACTCCCTAATGCCCACTGAAAATCAACAGTAAAAACTCTTTCCTCTCATTATAGAGCCAAATGACAGGCTTTTAGAATGATTAGCTGGAAATTGCCTTTTCTATCAGATACAAGCCCAAAGGAAGGAGGGTGCCAGAGAAAGAAGATGCTGATATGGTTTTCTTTGTAATGCAAATGTAAGAACATGCTTTTTATCTTCAGACAATCTTGTGAGGCAAGTGCCTCACAAAGATTTTATTTAAGGCCTGTGTTCTCATGCATTACAAAAGTGAAGCAAAGAGACATGCCAGCATTAATGAACTTCTGGGGGCTGTATTATTAGTTCTAAGGAAAAAAAATCATAGAGGGAGAGGGAGAGAAGGAGAGAGCAGAAGAGAGCACAATTTAATATCACGCTTATTAATATAGAGATAAATGTTATTCGTGCAAGGAAGATGGTAGAACTTAGTCACATCTCTGTATACTCTGGGGACCTCATATAAATTGTACACACGAAAACAATTCTATCTCCATCAACGTCTAAATCACTCCACTGCATCTTTAAAGATCCTGTTTGCTGATTTTCTCACATTTCTATATCATAAAGCTCTGATAGTTGTGGTGACAGGGAGATGAAGTTCAAGGGAAAGCATATGCCCACAAGGCGTTTGCTCTGTTATATGCTTGTGGTATTTTAAATGCAGAATGTCATGGCCTGCTTTCATTCATTTTCATTTCTGCTCAGAGCTGCGTGCAGATTGCGTTCTGCAGAATGGACAGAGCTTCACAGGCAAGTCAAGGCAGAGAAAAAGGGGRGAAATAACAAACTTGGAAAATTCTAAGCATATTAGCTTGGAAATCCTTTACAGTAGCAGCTAGGTCAGGAGGCCCAGCAGCAGGAAACAGCAACAAACAGCAACAAACAGCAAACATGCCGTATCCTAATAAAAATTTTTACTTTGTCTTCATAGGCATCTTATTTCCTCCTGGGCTGTGGTCCCCAGCTAGGTGAAGCAGGGGAAGGCTGTCACACATCACGGGTAAGCAGAGGAGAGTTAAGTTAATATAAATCCCCAATTGCTCTAAGAAGCCGTAAGTGCTTGAGGAGCTGATACAGTTTTCCTCGGCAGACACAGAGTCTGCAGAAGTACAGCTGGTCTAGCCTTGAGCATAGGAGAAGGACCTATTGCAAGGTTCTTCTGTCTCATTTTCAGAGATTGTATGAGCTGAAAATAGTTGACTATCACTAGAGAGATTGGAAAAGCTTAAGTTTTCATATCAAGGCATTTTGAGGACACTAGGAGGCCTTTGTAAATAACAGATCTATATATTACATTAGGTATCACTTTCCAAAAGCATGTAACAGAGTAGAATGTCTCTCTSCAATGCTCAGCATCAGAAGCTGCTGCACAGAAGTCAACACAATTGTTGTCACTGTTGTTTGGCTATCAATAGGAAGAAAAACATAGGCATTTAGGATTTATGCATTGAAATTTATCTTATGGTATATAGAACTTCCAGTTTTTAAAAAAAATCAGAATTTTGAGAAGTCCTGTTGACAATGTTTCTCTAAATTAACTAACATCTCTGAAAAAAGTTTGGTTTATACATACATGCTTTCCAAGAAAAGCAGAAATAAAGAACTACTGCAAGCATTTCTGCAATCTGAGAGCCTACAGATTAGAGGTTTTCTTAAAGCTGCACGCCTGTTGAGCCGAAAGATCTCATTTTACAAGACAGGAATGAATCCGCAGGATTTAATATTTCAAGAGCTTATGTGGGTAAGACGTCTCTTAACAGAGGTGCTGTTCTTATTTAGACCCCTCCTAAAAGATATGTTGAAAATTGGTTTCCAGTTTAACTGAGCAATACACATGGCAATTTTCAACATCTCCATCATATGCTTTAAACAGGAATTTTATTCCGATTTATACATTATRGCTGGACATAACACTAGATCTTTTTTTTTTCTGCGTCCCCACTCAGATAAGAAAGACTATGCAGTTTCCCTTCTACCACCAAAATAGACAGGAATATATTCTTATCTTAGCAAGCATGTGACTTGTCTGGCTAATTTATGGCTAATTTATAGCATTTATGGTTTTGCCCTGAAATTCTCAAAAGATATAGCATGCGCACACACAGCACTGCTCTAGGTTTCTAACAGCTAGGTAAGTTCCCCAAATCAGCTTTCCCAAGACTTTCTGATTCTGCTAGCATATTTCATGGCTTGGTAATGGATTTAATTTTACCTTCTGAACTTCCTGACTGCTGTGATAAGTAAGGCAAATTTTCCCTTGACAGTACACCATAAGTAGTATGTTTTTGCACTTTCTCTCACTGTTGTCCTCCATAGAGGCTATGTTGCTGAAGAAAAGATAGGCATATTGGACCAATTGTATGGGCTGTGAACTGGCATACAAGAGTTAGAAACAAAAAGCAGAMTCTTCCTAGTAAAAAGGAATGTGTCTTAAAAGGCTGAGGGTGCAAAGGAATCTTTCATTGTCTTYCCACCTATAAAAGGCACTAGCTAAAAATTAAAAAGAAGGATTTAGCATTCTTCTGAATTTATTTGCTGAGTTATTCAAGAAAGCCAATGTTGGATCTGCTTAGGTATCTCTTATAATCACCAAGGCTTATTTGGACTCTGCCTGGTGAACCACACTTAACAAAAATATATTAAAAATATAAAGACCTCCAGAAGAAATTAAAATATCTTCAGGCAACACCTGCTTCCAAGTAAGTAGAGTGACTTTGGCCTTCTGGCAAACACTATTCCATGTTTACACCATTTTTTACACTTTTTTTTCTACCCAGATTACCTCTTGACATGAGAATACTGTGAATTCTTTCAGGGATGGATGGTATGTAAAAGCATGTTGTCCCCAACTCCTTATCATGGGAGATTCCTAYGACATCAAAAGATGTGGTAGTGCAGCCCTTTGAAAGCTCCTAATGTGAAAAGAGTAAGTAGAGTTGGATTTTGGAGTTTAAGAACAAGAACAGACATTAATCAAAATCATTCTGGGTAAATACTCCAAACAAGACTTCAGAATAACCCAGAAATCTGCAGGATCTTCTCCAGTCATATATGCCCTAGAATATTCTTTGCGAATAGCTCATCAGTCAGTGCAAACCCTGAAACTCCTAGAAAAAAATGCAAATTGTATGCATGAATTTATTGCTTAAATAAAGTTCCTGCTCAAGATGGGGTGGGAAGAAGGAAGAGATAAGTGGAGAAGAAAATTTTGTGTGATTCCCACTTCTTCATTTGCTCCAAGGGCCAGCAGATTTCTTACTTTTTAACTATACTCTTCCAAACTTCTTAAAACCTCTCTAAAGAGGTTTATATTTTCTTGTCTATGAGGATTTAATATGCAATTAAGCAGGAGGTGAGGTTTTTTTTTTCCCTCAAAATTCCTCTTTTCATTGACTTAAACTGAACCGTAATTAAATCAATTAGGCTGAGAGGTGAATAGCAAGATTCTGAAATCTATGGGCTTGAGTTCCTACCTTGAGTATCTATTCATAGAAGTGGGATTTGCTTTTATGTCTGTGCCAAGAACACATCTTAAACTGAAAAACTCTCTAAACAGCTTACAACTGAGAATCAAGTATATTCTCCAAGGAAAATTCTCCTTTTTTAGTACTCTCTCTTTCTCTGGTTTTGTATAAAGCCAAACCCAGTAACTTATATTTCACTGCTAAAAGCCTTTTGAACTGCAGTAATGCCCAAATAACATCCTGACGACTCCCTTRTGAAGATTTTACTACAGCATTTATTATTCTTTGAATGAACAGAGTAGTGAAAACAGCTGGATCGGCAGCTTCCAAGACTGAAGCCTATTGTTGCAGTGGGGTATTTTTAGAAACATAGCAAGCTGACATTGTCTAACAACCTGGAAAGTGAGCATTCTCACATAGCTGTACCTGACTTTCCTGGAGCTGAAAATCAATAGTTCCTCTACATCAAAAGAATGATTTCTTTATATTTCTGTCCTCCCTTCTCTTCCTTGACTCCCACAGTGGAGAAAAGTAATCCACAACACAGCTGTGCAAATCTATAGGTGGAGAGATGTGGAATGGAGATGCAAAGTGCTGCAAAGGCACTAATGGAGCACATGCCCAGCACAGGACCAACTTTATCATCAACTAGAAGAATTTAGACCCAGAACAGATCTGAAACATACTCTGGAGAGAAAGCACTMAGTTCTGAAGAGTTATAGACTTTTRAAAGTCCCCAGCTGCARAACTCTCATCTCTTGCTTTATTACCTGCTCTGGGAACTGCTCTAACAGTACAAGCATAAACATGCAATATAGGAACTTCCAGGCCAGAATAATTGTTGGTCCCTCCTACCTCACCTGCTCTTCTGGCAGACGACAGTGCCAGGTGCTTTAAAGATAAATAATCCACAGTATATCTACTACCATAACTAATACTGAGYGTTCAAGGAATATCGACATCTTCACCYATTTTACTGGRTTCTGAAATATTCACATTCATTTTATTGACAAAATGACTAACAGGGAAAAGGATGTCTCACATGCTAGCTATGCCAAGTTTATATTGATACTACAGTACAGCTTTATTATTTCAAGCTTCAGACCTTGAAATCTGCAGAAGGCTATATTGCTCAAAAGGACCTGGGTTRGCCCTTGAGGGCTGCCTTATTAAGGTAACAAATTAAGATAGGTGTCATTTCATCAGTGACAATGAAGGGCAAGATGCCGTCAGCTGACTGCATTTCTTCCAGCCCATTTATTTATTYACCCAGTTAGTTTATTCATCTGAATGCAAACATTTATCAACAATTCCACTACCTTCCTCTTCCTTGTTAGTTCTTTGTGGGGCTAGACACACTGACAGCTTCAATAACCACCATCTAATTAAAGTAATTGTTGGACTGCATTTCTTATTCTGCTTCATGTGTAATTATACTCCATGGGAAATCTTGTGGGATTTGAAACAGACTTTTAATCTATTCCACATGAATCAAAAACAAGTCCCAAGAAAATAGTTTAATAGCCATGTTTAACAGTGTGCCACTTCATTTGCACCAGAGATTTCACAAGCTCACTTACTCACAGACCTTTTCAGTTATACAGAGAGGACAAAAGGCTCTTTCAAGAGGGAAACTCTTTCTAAATTTTTGTACATTAATTAACTATGTCTTAAAAGGAACTCTTTGCTGAATTACTTGGACGAAGTTTCTTGGAACAACTGACAGCTGCTGCTCCTGCAGTTTTATGGATTGCTGTGTTGTTCTGACATTGCTCCTTAGTTCTACCATGACCTGTTGACACTTTCACAAACTCTCTCCTTCCTGTATAGAGACAAATAGGATCATGCTGTCTAATCCTATAGGTGTAGCATGCCCACACATATGGCCTACACAGCCACTTTATACAAAGAGGCACTCAGGCATCTTTGTTTTTCCTCATGGATAACAGTAAGAGTGATAGTTATGCTAGCACAATAGTTATATTTCAGAATAATGATCCCTGCCATTCAGATTGAAACAGTATAGTTTGTTTTACCTGCAGTTTTTCACATTGGTTGAAAATGCTAGATAAATGGGTATACATTATCCTCCTTTCAGGCTTACTGAGCACTGTCTGTGACTATAGTATATTAAATCAAGAGTAGTCATTAGAAATGGAGCTTGCCAAGATATTTATCAGATTAGTTAATTTAGTCCTTTTCCTGATGTCTTATTGAGTTGGCAGCCTGAAGTCACTAGACAAACCATTTTGTGAACATGTTTATTATTTAGGTGATTCTATAGGTATAACATTTTACTATCATATCTGCTAGGCCCTATCTTTATGCCAGCCAGCACTTACATAAATGGCAATTATCTTATGCAGCAGGATCTAAACTACCACTCAGACTKCATATTGATTCATTACAGAAGGARGATTTTCATTCACTGAAAACACACARTGGTTTGTCAGATATTAGCTGACAGAGATTGTAATTAGTCTGGAAATCACATGTTATTTCTTTTCCCTGATCCGATATCCCAAACAAGATCCTACATACATGGAGAGCAAGGACATTATAGTYGGAGCATGTTTAAGCATGTTTAACCTTTTACTCTTTGGATAGATTCTTCTTAAGGACCTGTAAATGCATGAGCACTACCTAGCCAAAAGTGTAGCATAGGTTGAATATAACCTTTATGTACCTCCTATAGGGCCCTCTGTGGCCACATTGTGAAGCTTTTCTAACCTTTTACAACTAAGATCAAGCACATCTGCACAAAAGTATTCCCCAAAAGAAGTCCATCCCTTTTTCAAGCATAAGTACAGTGCCCTGACAAATTACAAAATTCATTGTTCTCTGATATTTGTATATTGCAAACAAAATTTAGCAGAGTATTCCCCTGCATCTTTAAAAGCAAATAATAAATAGCCTAACTGGTAACTCAACAAACCATCTGTGAAAGAGTTTTTATCCTAATTCAGCAGCTATAGTTAATATCACTTGCTAAAAGGTTGGACATTTTGAAAGCAAAGAAATTAATGTTATAGAAAGAACAAAACATATTTCAAAATGACAGCAAGCCAAAGCACTGTTTTGTGAATTTCCTTAGAGGGCCAGATACAGAGAAATCTTTCAAAGCCTTTCCATTTTAGAAACACTCTGTTCATATAGTGGTACATTGCTGTGTTTTTTTTCTTTCATTTTYTTTCATCATTCTTCATTTGWYGCCATGCRTCCAAACCTGAAGAGCATCTCTGTGCAGGGGCCTTGCAGYTGGCAGCCGCCAGGGCCAGTGCTGGGAGGACTGGTGCTGGGTCAAGGCCTCGCCACCACGGCCAGTCCCAGCACCCATGAGGAAGCAGTGCCTTGTGGCAGCCAGAGCAGCTTCAGACCTGTGTTTTGAGGCTGGGTCCTGGCACCGCTGCCATGCCCCAGGGCAAGTACTGACATCCCCAAGCTGGACCCAAATGGGGCCTGGGGGCTCGCAGGAGTCCTGGGAACACCTAGCCTAGCATGGGGACACCTACACCCGCATGGCCTAAGCAAGGTCATTCCATTCACTTCTAGCAGAGGTGATATCCAACAGATTTCTCAACAGTCTGTTACAGAGCTTTGTCTTTGATCTTTCTTTCGTGAACAAAATATTTCCTGTGCATGCCATGTACACTCATCTGCTACCCAGTTGATACATCTATGCTCTATTTCCATATTAGATTTAGCCTCAGGCTACTGTCACTGGATTTTAACAATCTACTATGCCCCTCAATGCTTCTCATTTTCTCATTCTCAGATGTGATTGACAAATAAGTCACACCCAACCTTTATTCCTCTGATTAAAAACTTATTGTAGTAGCATGATTTTTCCAGAATGGTAAATGCTTAGTGTTTCTTTTCGTTTCTATAATCATTCCTTATGTGCAGCTCAACACCTTAGAAAGTGTTACAGGTAAATATGGAATTAATAGCTTTGATAACAGATACCARTTTTTGAAGAACTTCTATGAGTTCTGTAGGCACTTCTTCCTCAGAGAATGGATTGTGTCAACCCTGGCAAAGCCAAAAACCACTGATCAAACACACCTTACATACTGTATTCTCCCAGCGCAGCTACACATCTACAGTAATTGAGTGAATTGAGGGTGTGCTGGTTTCACTGCCTTCTTGCAGATTAATGAATTGYGCAGTGAACCCAATGCATCTAAACATGTCAGATCCATGTGATGTAAAACTTTTCTGCGTGCCCATTTGTCCGAGATTTCCAGTGATCTATCTGACCCATGCTGCCAGATATATAGAAATTACAAGATGAAAGATTACCAATAGACAATCTAAAGGAATATATAAACAACTGAAATCTAGTGAATTCTTGAGAAAAAGACTTATATCTTACATTATTATAACATTTTTTTTTCTCATTACTGCTTCAAAGAATCTCAAAATGTTTCACTAACAGGAATCACATCTCATGTTATTGAAAGCAGTATTTTTTGGCATGGATAATAACAGAACAATCTTTAAAAACAATATAAGTCTGGAATACAAATATATTCTGACATGTTGAATATTCAGGGAAAAATTGAAGAGACAGAATATAGTGGTGGCAAATTCTTTGAAATGCTTATGTAAAAATATAGAGTAGGGAATGTAACTATAGATATAGCCAGACTACTGAGAAGATTATTATGAATAAAGGTTATAGAAGAAAATCACCAGGACATTTTAATTACCAAATGTGAGCTRGATTTTGTTTGAAGTCATTATAAAAGTCTTAAAGTGCTATTCTCATGCCCTTTGGAGTCTCCCTTTACAGCTGACTCAGAAGACTGGCACTGTTTCCTACAGTGAGCATTTGTGAGCACTAGTGAATCTGTATACTGACTACAGTGRAAAAATATATAAATCTTTCCTTCCACATATTCAGATTTCTTTCAGCCAACACCTTCCACACACAATAAACCATTCTTGAATCTTTGTGCAAATCTTAAAACCACTCAGCATTCCTACTTGACCTCCTGTCATCACTTGCAGAAACAGGGTGTGAGTCCCAGCATTTCAGTATTTCTGACACTGGCAGTAGAAATAGAAATTGGCAAAGAGAAGAGGCTCACTTAAATAAGCATTGGGTCAACCAAGTATCATATYTCATATGTCATCCACCTACAAACTGATACAATCAGGCATGCATGTTAGGTGGAAATGAACCTTTAATCTTTAATACTTGTTAATAATTTCCAATAAAGAAGATGGAGTGAAGCTGAGATACTGCATCACTCCTTAAAACTCATGATTTCTTACATTATTCTCCCCCTTTCTTCCCTCTAGAGAGTAAGAAAGAGGGAAAATGCCAAAGGGGTCTCACTTTTTCAGAATATATAAATGTGCTGGGTYACTTCTTAAAGCAAAAATTATGCCTGCTAAAACACTTTTAATGATTTTTGAGGAATGTTAATACTGAGGCAAAGGCAAGCCAAGCTCTGAAGTCTCAGAACCAGTCAGCTACAGTAAGGAAAAAAAATCCTGATTCATACTGCAGTCCTGACGTTTGATCCTGGGAATTCACGCTTGTGAATCTTCCCAAAATTTAGAGATATACCTTGGCACTAGGACACATAATTTTCAGACTGCTTCTCAGTCATTATACATCAAATTTAGCATGAAGATTTCCTGTCAAGTGGGTGTTGAAATCATTATACATCAAATTTAGCATGAAGATTTCCAATAAAGTGGGTGTTCATATTTTTGAAAGGCTAAAGGAATGGTTTCAGAAAAATGTGCCCCCTTGCTCGGCTCTGAATTCTTGCAAATAGATATCTAGAGAAAAGCTTGATTGCATCTGCATAAAGTCTGCTCAGTATTTTCCATTTACAAGAAATAAGACATTATTTTAGTGGATAAAAAAACTGAGGCCTTTTATTAGAACAGATGATTATCAAAAAAATGAAAAATAAAGTTACAGCAATGGGAAAAAAAACTCCCTCACACATTGGAATCTCAGTCTTTTAGACAGCAATAAAAATGGTTCTGCTGTTTTAAACACAGAATGGCAGACAGTTGGGGTTCTTTTGCAAATAAGTTAAGAAATTAATATTGCTCAAGTACCAGACTGACAGTAGGACCTTGCAACCTTGCCATCCTTTGATTCTTGAGCCATTTATCTCCTATGTTTCACAACCACCAAATGAATTATTATCTAATTAGAGATCTCTGTGGGAATGAAAGCAAAACAAACAAACAAACAAACAAACAAAAACTATCCTAAGCCAGGACAGATGTTTTGCCTAAGATTTCCACTAATAAGTTTCACTAAAAAACATTTTTACAGCAATTACTTCTGCTATGCTTGGGGATGGGGAAGGTACAAGAAAGCACATTGGTGCTGTTTCCTATCACCTAAATTCCAGGAGGAAATAGACATTGAGAAAAATATAATTGGTATGCATGTGTCTCAGCTATCCTGTGATCCTCCAAAAAGAATATTTTATTAATTATAATTGCAAGCAATTCCAAGCTCATTTCCATTTAACAACTTTACTTATTTACTCATGAAATTTACAAATTTCATCCTAAGGAAATTTCAGTGGAAGACATTGAAGATCCATGCGTTTGGTGAACAGAGTGAAAGTTTTTTTGGTAAAAAAACCAAAAGTCTTTAATTCATTTTACAAAGATTTGGRTCTTGTCAGTTTTTGTTTTGGTTCTAAATTCTATATTAAGTTTWGTCATCTGCATTTAGACTGGTTTTGGATTCTTCTCATTTAATATCCRAAAGCTGGACTACTAAGTGCACAGATCATCCTGTACTCTAGTTATAGTCAATGAAGAAAAATGGCCAACTACAAAGGACAATACATCTTGTCATAGGATAGGCAATATAGGTTAATAAGTTCAGGTTTGGACATCCAAAATTAGGTGAGATACATTGRTGATGTAGGTGAGGTTAGGTGAGATGATTGATGATATTCTGAAGCTACTCAGCTATTGATAGTAATGCAGGTTGTAAAGCTATTGATAGTATCAGGTTGTAAAGCCAATTCTATGCCATGTCGTATTGCAGAAGCTGATAGGTTCTTTATATTGATTRCAATACAAGCTAAATCAGATTATTTCCTTCACTGTAGGCAAGTTAGTGCTAGCTGAAGCACCTATATAATGACTATTACAAGATAGAGTAAATGATMTATTATTCTAGGTGTTTAATTTTGAACAAGATTTCAGGATTTACTGGATGGCCACAGTTTTTGCTCTCKCCAAAAAGTTCATCTCATTTTCAGTATTTGATTTATTGATTGTCATAACACCATTAGATCTGCCATGGATATTACCATTACCCTCAGATCTTCYTATACAAGAAGCGAAAATATATATGCAGGCTATAGGAATGGAGTGACTAGCACTCTGCTATAAACTGGATCAGTTTAAGTGTTTTTCTTCATTGGCAAGGCCAATATAGATGTTAAAGTTAAGGAAAATGGATGGAATTTAAAAGAGCTAGTGAAATCTTTCTGTGAAARGAGGCATATTAACATCTGGTGAATCAGATGTGGAAAGGATATTATTTATTCTACTAAAATTGCAGTCAAATGMTATCTTGAAAGTTGAAATGGCGTGATGCTATTTTGCTGGAGGAAATTCCAGTTTTTAGAAATGGTTATATTGCATACCAGAATATCAGTGTTAGATGAAAAAAATAGCTTGAATAAGATGGGATTTTTACAAAAATTTTTACAACTACATCTGCTCAACATCCCTCTGGCAATCAATGGRTAGAGAAAAAAATATTTGAGTGGATGGAAATTCCTTTTAGAACAGAATTTTTTCTATCTAAATGGTTCACTTACTTAACCATCATTAAAAAACAGTTTAATATTATAAAACTTCACTGCTATTCCAATAAATATCACATTCCCCAATGACAGGCTACAGTWGAAAGAGCATATATATAAAATGGTATGAGTGGACCTTATTTCCTCTTGATATTCGGATTTTTTTGTTGTTGTTGTCCTGTTTGCTAGCTTGCCTTATAAAAGTGAATGGATGAAGAGACGATCTATTCTACATTCATGGAAATTGATATGACAAACGGTCATAAGATCTGTGGCATTACATTACACTCACCGATGCAGGAAGTACTTCAGGATCTTTATCAGAGAATGTGATTGGAAGACATAAAAATGAGTTTACAGCTGCTCCACAGAAGGGAGCCAAGGTGAGGCAAGGGAAAATACTTTTTCCCCTCATTCTGGACTAATAAGAATGATTAATTTGTAATGCATTCTCTTCAATAAAGAATAAGGTTCAAACTTTCAAGTTTCAAACTTCATTCACAACTTTAAAAACTCCTAACTATTCAATAATACTGTCAAGTCCATGAAGTAATTTAAATAAATTTACCTAAAGTAAGGATATAACTATAGGTACTGATACAGATTACAYGGTATTTTAATTGACTTTTACTGTAAACAATAAAGAAAAAATATACAAAAGGAAAAAAAAATTAAAAAAGGTCCCTCAGAGGTTCCAAGACACAAAGGAGTGGGGAAAAATGGGGGGGGGGGGAAAGTGTAACAGTTTCACAGATAGAGATATCATGAGTTCATGAACATCTCATTCTGTATTCCCTTGCTGACCTGGGAATATAGTCAGGTTATTTGATTGAAATGATACCAATGATACAGTTCCTAATGGCTTTACGACATCAACATCAAAAGGAATTCTACCAGGAAATGTGTTACACAATTTTTGGTACAAGCCATTTACTTTTAAAATAGTAGCATTCTTCTTCCATAAAATACAGTACGACTGCATTTGAAGAATTTTTAAGAATTAGAAAAGAAAATCTACTATAAACAAAACTGAACATAATCAGCTCAGTTTTACTGTTTATACTAAACGGGATGTAAAAGTAAATACAAAAAACTAGTTGGACTTTCAAACATTTTTCCAGTATAAATCTAGCATATTGGTCATTGTACAGGCATGATCATGTTTAAAATTAATGTTGAAAGACTAGCTTTATAGAAATCTCTTAAGCCATTTCTTTATGGTAAGATAAGGTTTTGATCATTACATGGCCAAAATATTTTGAAATTAGCACTACTAAAATTCCCACGTTTTTCTCATACAGATGCGATAAAATCAAACATATTTATTATGGCTGATTCTAGCACTACATAGTATTCACAGTAGTCTATTAGAGAGCAATTTGCATGCGCTGCAGGTGTGAAAGAAGGACATGTTAAATATCTAGGCAGTACTGGAGCAGAAGAATAAATAGTGCTAGAACATGCCCATGAGGATACCAAAAGCCCAGGGGACCTATATTCTCAAGACTTGAAAGACAGTGCTCCTTTCTCTCTTCTGAACTAAGGCACTGAGTATTTCTGAATCTACAAAGTTAATGCCTTTTGCAGTTGATGTTTCCAAACAGATTTTTTTTTTCCTTTTTGACTGTAAAGTTAAAATATGGTTCTTGTGAAAGGAAAAAAAAAAAAAATTCAATAAACTTAGTAGCTAGTCCTGAAAATGTATAAGGCTTGAATGTCCTTTAATTAAGTCACACACACCAGGCTGCTTATAAGTTTTGAATTGCCTTTCTTTGTCTATTTGATTTGCATKCTCAGGTATTGGTGTTTGCTTGCCCTTTTTCTGTTTGAAATGTTCTTATTTTTTATATCTTTTAATGGTCTTCCCATATCCTTTTTGTTTGTTTGTTTGTTTGTTTTTGGTTTTTTATATATATATTGATTGGCTGCAGCTGTGTCTCAGTTTGCTGCTGGCTATTTACATGCTCTCTCACTTCCTCACAGATTCATCCTTTGGATGTGCAATAAAGCTGTGTTCTTGTGGATGTCACAGAGCCCCAGTTCTTCCAAAGAGGCCCCCTTCAGGCTTCATCAAAGTCCATACAGACACTTCAGAGAAGGAGTGGTATGTTTTAGCTGCTTCCCATGTCTTGGAAAGACTGTTTTAGTTTATTCTCTTTGCTTGACAAAAGTGTTCATCCCTATTAATTGCCAGACTTATGGCAACTTTTGGAAATATTTCTGTCGCACTATCAAGACCAGCACCTAATATTCCCTGCCACCTAGTACATACGCACAGACTGTCCTGTCTAGACTGACTTCTGTGAAAAGTTACTTGAAATTGTTTCATCAGCAGTTTTCCCTCTAGGCTCACTTCTGTATGTGAACCACAAGCAAGAAGAAAGGTATTTCCAAAAAGCTTTTATACTGTAGGGGCCCGAGACAGTGTCTTCATCTTCAGTACAGTAGAACTGACCAGAAGAAATTCAGGGTTTTATTGGTATTGGCTTTATTTATTTAAAATAGGTGTAGGTGTAGGTGTATGAAACAGTGCTGACAAAGTTTTACCCGTTAAACTTTGGAGAGTGTGTCTATTG